>BSBK01010530.1:0-145000 GCA_027943335.1 Chamaecyparis obtusa | reverse complement strand
CAATGTGCCCCATAGCACCAAAATTGTTACATAGGCCTTTAGCCTGAATCTAGATCCCTTGAGATCTAGATTATTGTTGTCCACCTATCATACTAGACCCACCGAATCTACCTCTAGAAGATTGATGAGTCCTAGCTGGTGGTGTGTACTATGACTGACATTTTTTATCACATTGAGGACCCTATGAATGCCACTGCTTGGGCTTAGATCTGAGATGTCCATGTGGAGGCCTCTATCTCTGACTCTTCTGAGACTGTTGCTACTACTACTGAGCTACTTTGAATGATCTTGATGAGTGCTTCTAACTCCCTTTCTAGTGGGATCTCTGGAAACCCAAAGCCTGTGGTGCAAAATTATAGTTTTGTGACCAATCCTCAGCATCATGAGACCTGTTATGGATCTCCTCTGCAACCATAGCTCTCTCAATGGTATAATGCAAATATCTTGGAGGTACCAGCTATACTCTGTCTAATATAGTATGGTTCAACCCTTTCATAAAGTGGTTGACCCAAAGTTTCTTGTCCTTCATATAATCCATGTAGGGAAGGACCTTGAGAAGCTTGCTCTTGTACTATGCCACAGTCATACCCCTCTACTGTAGGTCACATAAATCATTGATATGATGCTATTTGAAATGCTTTGACATGTACCAGGCTCTAAATCTCTAAAGAAAAATCTCCCATGTGAGGGTGTCTAAAGTCAAGTGGTGCTTATATTCCTCTTGTCTCCACCAAGTACAGGTGTTACCTCTAAGCATATGCACTGCCAAATGTGCCTTCAAGGTGCTTTCATAAGGGTGCAACCCAAAGTAGTGCTAAGGGTTCAAAATCCATGACTCTGCCTCTGTCCCATCTATAGACCCCAAAAAGGGTGGTGGCTGAAGGTGTAGGATCTCTCTAATTTGATCCCCCATATCACAGGGTGCTCTATGCACTATCTCAGGTGGTGGCAGCTCTGGCATGTGTATTGACTCACCCTCTAAATCTATCTATCCCTTGACCTAATTGGAAGGAGGACTCCTACTCCTCTCTCTGAACTCAGTCTACTGACCTCCTAGTGGCAATCTGTCGATAATGATACTAGGGAGATTCTAGAGGGGATTCAAAATATTCTAATTAGGGTTTGGTGGTGGTCTAGGAGATGGTTCTAGCTCATCACCAACACCCTCTACTGGCTTCTAGGCATCCACTGAAGCCTCATGATAAATCCTAGCACTTCTCCCATGGCAATGACCTCTACATGTAACTAGAGGCATCCTACACAAGTGAAAATAAGACATAAGTTGAAAATGCAATGGGTTAAGGTTCCTAGAGTTGAAATTGTGCTCTGATACCAAAATTTCATGCCCAAAATTAGGGTAAAACACACACAACAAAATTTCTTTAAAATACACTAACTACTAGCTAGCATACTAAGGTGCACTAAAACACGGGAAATAAAACACCATCAAATACACCTAACTTACAAGGGGATTCATGGCACGCGCTGGCTTGCCAACATCCCCTACACGTTAGGTGCACTAGATTGATGAAACCATAACTAGGACTAATCATAAGGAGACTACAAGGGAGAAATCCCTAAATCAAATCACTTAACAAAATTAAGACATTAATACTAAATTAAATAAATTAATATGAAATTTCCCTAGTTTAATTTATAAAAGAATAAAGTGTATCATTTAGTTATTTAGAACATTAACATAAAGTCATAATTATTAATTCAATAATAATTGTTAGGGGTTGTTATCATACCTAGGTCCCACCTAGGGATTATAGATCAATTAACCCCCTAAAAGAATTAGTGACCATGAGAAAATAATAGTATGTTAAATAATAAGGATTAATTTATTTAATAATTGAGTTAATGAAGAGAAAATTCACTAATAGAAAATTTATTAGCGCAAGCTAATTAAATAATAAATAAAAAAATGGGTCCAAAATTTACACAGCAAAAGAATAATTTTTAGATAAAATATCTAAATAACTCCTTATACCCAAAATCAAATCAAATCCCCAAAAATAGGAAACTTGAAAGTCTAAAGGAAAAAGTAATTAATAATAAGAAATGCATATAAAAAGGAATTAAAAGTGGAGAACAATAAAGTCCACAATAGGTTAATTTACACATATAGAATAATGATATTTTCTCCTTTCTTTTCTTTACAAGTAGAAAATCCAAAAACAATCTAGACATCTCTCTTTTCAACATAAACATGGCATTTCTTTTACCTATCTTTAAGCAACATCACTTCTACTTCCTTTCTAACATAAAGAAAAAACATTAAATCTTTTCTCATGTTCAGCTTAATATAATATATTGAGGAAATAATTAATTTACTAACTATTACAAGCATTGATATGCTAGGCATTTTTACATAGCCCTTTTAAAACAACTTTCACAAGGCATCAATGCCAAGAAAACTCAATTAACAAGTATAAGATATGTATCAAAATTCTCATTGACTCCAAGGAAACTAGAAAGTGTGTCCATAGCAATTTAAAAAACAAATCAACAAACCATGGAGGCTCACCTCCCAACCTAGGCCATTTCATGGCCACCCCTAAGCTAGGGGAAACAAGGATGGATATGGCATTTCACACTCATACATCAAGCACAAACGCAAACAAAACTAGAAACTCAACAAGACACCAAATTCCCTTCCCATGGCTATATACACAATGGGTCACCTTGGACCCATAGAAGGGGTGAACGTGGAAGCTACCCACATTGGAGAATGCGAATATACAAGAAATAGCCTGCCTTCAACAAGGCCTAAAATCTTCTCATAATGCCTTCACAACACCAAAGATACAACCATCAACCCTTCACAAATCTATGCAATATCAATCACCCTTATGACCCCTAAATAATATACACAAGGATGGCAACTTGGATGCCCATACTGTTAGGAATGGGAACATTGAGAGGGGGGAGGGGGGGGATTGAATCAGTGTTCACTGTATTTTAACTTTTCCCTTTAATCTTTATTCTGAACTTAAATGCTTAACTACTAAATTAAACATTAACATTAACATGAAACATGAAATCAACACATGACACCAATATGGTTACTGGAAACCAAAATAGCTAAAAATGCCGATGGGACTTGATACCCACTAATATTCTACACTAGTGTTTTGTGATCCTTGTTAGAAGATCCTTTACCCTATTAGGAGTAGCTTTACAATGCTTTAAGTATAGTAGACCTTGTTAAGGGTCAGACCCTATTCAGAGTATTTTACAATGATCCCTGTTAGGGGAGTGGACCCACTTTTCTAGAGCTCATTGCTCAAATGGTGAAGGCTACAACCTTCTGATTTTAGATACACACTATATTTGCTAGTGAGCTATCACTGTGACACTGCTTGTCTGATCAGTTCCTTTGGTGCACTAATGCTTTGACCTCTAGCAAAGCTTTAATACATATTATGTTGTCTTTGTATACCTCTTCTCTACTTATCACAAATCAATTACAAATTCCATACCAAATACAATGGGTGCATCTTATATTTATACACTCATACAAACAAAGAAAATAGGTCAGCCCTATAACTAATTACAAACAATGCTTCCGAATGAATTGGCCTAAGTGTGCTTACAATTATGCATATAAACATGTTAGAAACCTAAATACAAAGGGTGCATGGCCTTTACAACATTAAATTATAATCACAAACAAAAATACTAACTATCGGCTCCATGCTCTATTCTTTTTTGGGACACATTGGTTGTACATCTTCAACTGACTGTAACTTTCACATCTTTGTATATCTACTTATGCACTCATAGACTAAGCATAAGTATAGTCTAACAAAATTAACTTTTAGAGTGCATACCCTAATTCATCCATACACATGTGTATTGATGCTTTGAGCTGTAGGAACTCTGTACACTATCCAATCTTCAACACTTCACTGAATTCTATTCTTTACACTAAGTGCGCTGACTCCAAACTACAATATGACTTTGTTTCCATAATGAAAACACTATATCAAGTCATATACTTCAGTATAGACAACTTTCAAACAATCTCCCCCTTTGTCATTGATGGCAACAAAGGAATATGGCCAAGTTGATAACTGTTCCTTAACACAAAAACTTTTGTCTTCTATACATTTTTATACATAATATTATATCTCTCTATACATATATATACTCCACATTCTATACACAACTCCCCCTTTGACATTAATAACAAAGGTGCATCAAAAAACTATACATACTCATTGAGGGAAAATATCTGGATATGCAATCTTGAGGTTCTGGATCTCCTTCTTCCAAAAGGTTATCAGAGAGTTAACTATCTAGAGATGGGTGCATAATGCATATTGAAGCTTCTCCATCAACTCCAAGTCACTGATGGGACCATGATCATAAGTTACCATGGTGGTATCAATCTCCTTTATATTCTGATTGAGGATGTCTAACGAGGGCGCAAGACCATTCCTCAACTAAGTTTGTCTGGACCTTATCCTTGTTATCTCTATTTCTTCCTTCTCAATCTTGTCTATCTACCCTTTGTAGACATTTTTCCACATGTTCACATTAGTGGATGTGTCTGACGCTGAATTCTTTACCTACTCAATCATTGCTTCTGCCTCTTTTATCTTCTTGAAATGAGCATCGGTGAGCTTGTCTTGATCCATGCAAGCTACAATGATCCTTCTTCCTTCATCAACAAATTCTTTCAAGGATGCTTGACTAGACTTAAGAGAATTCAAGTCTAGTATAAAGTTTCTCATTAATTCATTGAGTCTCTTCTTTAAGTACTTTTGTTCTGCCATTTTGGACACAGATTCTTCTAGGCTAGAAAAATTGCTTTTGAACTATGAGATGACTATACTCACATCATCAACCAAATGTACTTTTTGCACTTTCATATCCTTTGGTAGTAAATTGTTCAAAATATTTACTAATTCTACCGAAGGGTGTTGGAGCTTCTTCTTGCAGGACCAAACTTGAATCAATAGGTGGGCTTGAATCTTAGGTTAGGCACTCAAGTTTGACAAGAAAATAGTCCAATTGATGAGGATAGAGAACATCCTCCTTCTTTGAGCTCCACATCACCTAGGTGGGTATTTCCTTATCTGTACACTCAAGACACCTCATGATAAACAATAGGCCTATAGATGGATTATTGTGGAATAGTCTTCAAACCCTTTTAGGTATCCTATACCCCAATGAAACCAAGATCTCATGTAATAGCCCTACTTGCATAGAGTGAGTATGAAAACCAGAGACCTATCCTAACAAAATGAAAGGGAAAGGGTGGAACTAAATGTAAATGATTTTGAAGATGGGTTTGAAAGGACCCCTAAGATACCCTAGGTCTCTCATAGACCAGTGCCCTATCCAAAGGGCCACAGAGTCAAATACCTTATTGCAATAGACATCTATGAAACAAGGAAGCAATAAATTCAATGTGTTGATGCCTAACATCAATCACACACAATGACCAAACCTCACTTCAACAACCCACCTGTGTATCCAAGTATGTTATTACCCATCCAAAGGCTTTTAACCCTCCCCTTAGAAGAGACCTATAAATAGATAGTACATTAACCAACATCCACTGGAAGAGAAGCATGACATATCTTTGACACCTCAGCTCATACATACATGAAAACTAATCCTAAACTAGTTATCTCTGCGAAGATAGCTCCACTTGCAAAAACATAAGAAATGCAAAAAGAAAAATCAAACACCCTTGATGTATGATTAATGAATTCAGAATTCAAATGGAGATAGCTTGGTAATAGTAAGAATAAATTGAGTCCTCATACATAAGAAAAATCAATTACAATATGCATTATATTCTCTAAACCAACAAAGGAAGAAAGAACACCCTATATGCAGAGAGAAGGAAAAAATTTGTAGGACAAAACCTTTCTTGGAACCAGAAAAATGGACATCCAAAATTTTGGAACCCTTACAAAGTAAAAAATTCAACTATTTATACCACTAATCATCTTGGGATCCCAGAATAGGATGCAACAAGCTATAGATGATTAGGGTTAGGGTTTCACCCACCAGACCAACTAGAAATAGTAAAAAATTTATTACAGGGGAAGAAACCTAGGCAACCAGGAGAAAAAAGATCTCAGAGTGATCGTCAATCATGACAAAATCCCTGAGAAAGTACTGAGAACCATGAAAATGCCAAATTTTCCAACCTGTTCGGCCACCTGCAACATGCCTCAAGCACAAAATCATGGTACAAACACTCTGCAAATGATCACTTAACACTTTGGACCACACTGCAACAGTCAGCAAAACCAATTCTACCAGATTCGGTTGTGAAAGAATTAAATTTTGGTCCTTTCTGTCACTGGAAACCCTCTCAAAATTTGAATTTGAAATTAAATGGCTAGTTTCAAGGTGCCAGCAGCAAATTGGTGGTCAACATCAAAACTGAGATCAACTTTATATCGTGACCATCAAATCTTTCCTTTTCACGGGTCCTTTGTTTTAACTCAACTGCTACCCTCAAGTTATCATTTAGTGACCACATGACAAGGCAATTCCTATTCGTGAAGTGAAAAACTAACTCACCACTTAACCTCATGAACTAGTGAACAAAGGAAAGATACTAACACTACTCTCATTTGGTGAACTAGTGATAAAGGATTTTGCCAGTTTGTAAAGAACTTTATCTATCTGCCAAATAGTTTAGCGATTACGTGACCCTCCTTCGTTGAATTGCCAAACTCTTTAGCATATCACCATTTTACTCAGCAAATGAGCAAAGCCTTTGAAATTTTTCAGGCTGCTAAACACTTTTATCAGGACCACTAGACATTTGACCTCCACCTGGGCCCGCTTTATGCCACATGTCACCACCTCATTCACTATCGCTACTTGGTCACCACTGACACAGGACCCACTCTCTGTAAGCCTTCAAATTGGATGGCAAGCACAAGATCTCATGGCTCTGACACAACCCATGAGATCATGCACCAGCCGTTGATCCTCTACCTGATGTCAAAACCCACTAAGACATGTTAGATACCAGGTCCCACTAACAACTACCAAATCAACATTACATGGACCAATAAGAGATGAACACTTCAGAAGCATCTGGAAAATGGTCCCACTGACACAACCAATAAGAAAGCTCCAATTGTAACACCTTTCAGTGGACCCACAATAGTCATCCTGCACACATGGAGAATCGAACAGTTGGTGCATAATCTCAAGGGCTCAAAAGATTCTATGCCCTTATATGCCAACCGTCGATCTGGAATCTTGGCCGATATCATAGAGGGTGACCCAACCGTGCTGCGTAAGATCCTTTGATGAATGAGAGACTGCCACATCACAAAATTTGGCAAGTGGACATGTAACCTTTTCCTTCACTCACAGGTCCCTCTGACAACCCTACCACTTCATTTTTTAATTCAGCCAATGAGGAGATGCCACCTGAGCCTACTTGGCAGTGGACCTGCCTACATTGAAAGGTTACATCATGAAAAGGAATCAACAGCTGGCATAAGTTCGCAAGCCTCTGAAAAATCTTATGAGAACTTACGCTAACCATTGGATCAAGATGTTGTTAGAGCTGGGCCCATGAAAATATTTAAGCCAAAACTATAGAAAGAATTAAGCATTGGGACTTAGGAAATATTACGGCAAGGGAACTATAGGATTTAGGAAAATATTAAATGGGGATCCCGCCAAACATGGAAAAACCTAACCGCAAACATATGTAAAGTGGTCTTTTAATTAACACATGCATATTAGGATTTTAAGTGGCCCAAAAAGGTAACACAAAAATAGAATTGGGCATGGTAAAGCTAGGCTAATTTTGAAATATTTTCCACCCAATGGCTAGTTATTTGAGTTTTCAACTAGGGTTTTAGCCAGAGACCAGGAAAAACATTACAGAGATCGGGGGAAAACCTATGAGGCCATGAAAATTTTAATAGGTGCTAATAGAGGGGATTCCTCATTACTTGCTTCTCCTTAGCCTTCTCCATAGCCAGGATGCTGAACTTAATCAAGTCTTCTTCTTTCTAGGAGTCCAAACTACTTGTGGCAGGTGTCAAACTTGACAAAAATGTTGAGGAGGGAGTGATGGGAGTGTTGTCCATCACTTCTTATTTCACTGTGACCAGCTCAACAAAAGTTTCATTTTTACTTTCTTTTTCCTCTTCTCTTCTTTTCTTATCAGATACATCTTCAATGTGAATTTATTCTTTCTGAGTGGGAGGTGTATTGTTGCATAAGATTTATGCTTCTTCAGTACTAAAAAATGCCTCCTCAAACTTGTCCAAATCCTTATCAGTAGCCACCATGGCTATCTCCACATTATCTATGATAATAGTGCTGCCTTTGTGTGATTCTAAGATGGGTGCAAACTTGTTTTCTTCTATTTGAGTTTTTGTTATGGGCGCTGAGTCCTGAGGACCTATCATTGGTACATTGAAGGTCTCTGCTTCTTTGTCTTGCTTACTAGGTGCATGAGTGATGGGCGTAGTAGGTAGTTTTATGTGTTGTTCTAATAACACCTTTTCAAAGGCCTTCTCTATTTCCTTTGTTATCATCTCATAGTCTTTGTTCATAATGTGAAGAGTTCTCATCTTTGTCCTTAAGTGCGGCTTCACCAAATTTAATATCAGTGCCTCTTCTTCTTTAGAACATATTGGCGGAGTATCTTCTAATACTTTTTCTCTAATCCTTAGATCCTCTTCAATTGCCTGACTCTTTTGGTATTCTAAAATATCCCATACTTTATCTGGAATAGAGGTTTCAACTCAAGGACTATCTTCTTGAACTTGATCATATGTTTGACAATCATACTATGTATTTCTGATTTGTCAATCTCACTGCATGTATCATAATACTTCCCCACTTGATCAATTCTGCCCTCATCAATAATTCTTGTGCTCAAAACTTTAAGGCTTGGTCTGAATCCTGCTTTAGGAGGTGCTTGAATGATTTTCCTTCTCCTTGTAGCTCACGAGGATGGATGACTAGTGCTAGGTTCTTTCTTCCTCTTGACTATTAGCTTATACTCTAGAGGAGTGGTAAGGTCAATAGTATCTTTGGGTGTAGAAGGATTATTATCTTCTTTACCCTTCTGACTATCATCTAATTTAGTTTTCATCTTCTTCAACTTAGGATCTTCTTTTTCTTCATCTTCTACTATGCCTTTCAATTCTAAGGTGATCTTTTCATCCCTTGCTTTATCAAGGTCTGCTTGAGACACACCATGTATTCTCAAGATCTCAAAAGTGACCTTTGCAACCTTTCTTTTAGTTGGTGCACTGTTAAGTTTTGCATCAACTTCTCTAGTCTTTTCCTCATAGGTTCCCCACCTAGGTTCATTAGGATCTTTGGGGGCTAACAAAAGTATCTGTGCATAAGCTTCAAGAACTTGTTCCTCTACCTCATACCCAAGTGGATGAATCCACTTAGTTCTAGGCTTAACAACTTCCATACATGTAGTATCAGTCTCTACCATAAAGCATATTGTATCCTTATATTTCTCTACAATGGTTTCTAGAATCCTATACCTCATCTCTATCTTAGCTCTAAAGGTCTTCAATTCCAATGTGAAATAGTCTCTTAGTGTGCTTTTTGTGGATGCTTTGTTGGATATCTGAGGCATTGTTGGAATGGGCTTGTCCAAATACAAATATGAAACTCTTCCAACTATATGAAGGTACATATACATGATTAGGGACCCAAACCTAAATATCTTTGTTTTGTCATGTTTGATAGCTTTAACATTATCTATCAACTATGTGCGCAAGATCTCACACAAGTTGAATTCTCCGTCTTCCTTTAGTAGTCTAATGGCAGCTAGAATAGTGCCCAAAGACACACTGTTCACCTTGTTGGTGTGATGAAATCTATAACCCAGTATCATTGACATCAATTTGATGTATGCTTTCTCAATTGGCTCAATAGTCATGTCGTGCCTATTGCTCCTTGATTTACATAATTTCTCTACCATTTTTGTGACATCCTTTCCCACTGGAAGGACAACACTTATCCTAGAAAGGCCTATCATCTCATATATTAGATCACTTGTGATTCTTAGTGGAACATCTCCAATCCAAAATAGATCATCATGGATTCTGCTCAATAAGATCTTTATACATTCTATCTCATAGAATTCATATGTCATATCATACTCAACAATAGAGTGATCATTCTATTTGGTGTATTCATCCATGAATGTTTTATCATGTTTCAACATGGTATCCATGTGCACCCTTAACCTATCTAGTCCAATAGGTTCTTTCTTATAGTAGATGTAAGCCCTTATGTCTTCCACATGCATGATGCCCATATGCGTGCGGGAGAAAGCTCCCTCTAAATCATCTAGGGTTGATTTAAATGGGTGCCTCTTGAAAACATATATTTTCTTCTTAGCAACATCATAAACAATGGGAGTGTCCATGACTTGTTAATCACTTTCCAACTAAACTTTGAGATAATCTGATGGCTTCCGAATTAGCACAATGAGCTACGGTTTCTGTAACTGATCAAATGCACTGCAAACACTGATATATCAATCTCCAAGATTTCACAACAAATTCTAAGGCTTAATCTGCTCTTCAATAACTCTGAATTTGAATGCAATGAGTAAACAAACAACTTTCTATATACTTAAAGTGAGAAACTTTCCATTAATGCAAGTCACGTAAACCAAGATATCACTTCAAAATTTCAAACTCGAGCTCCGCTACCAATTAGCATGTGCACTATTTCACAAAGGTTCCTATACAATCCAAAAGCTTAAGTCCAAAGGCACATACTCTGAGGATGAGTATACCAATCACCTAGGGGTCTAGAGCTAAATTAGCCCCCCTATGACCCTAAGGGCCATTCATGCAGATGTAGAGGGTGCATCCACTAGGGATGCAGCCAAAACATTCTCATTAGTTTTTTCCTTCTTTACTTCTAACCAAATCAAGCTTGCATCCTTTGCAGCTTTCACAAACTTGACTTCTGCTTCAGGATCCAATACTGGTTCTTCAGCCTTTTTAGGGCTTTCCTGACCTTGCATCCTTGATCTACAAAACTTTGAGATATGTCTAGCCTTGTTTTAGGAGTGACAAATGACTGGAGGTCTATTATTCCTTGACGTATTGACATGAGTCACCATTTTACATTTTTTGGCTAAGTGACCATTATAGTTACATATCTGACATGTAACATTTTGAGAACTTTTTACATTTGTCTGATTCTAATTTCTTTGATCATGTTGAGTCATGTTCTTCTTACTAGTCTTGCAATTCATAGCTTTATGACCAGATCTATTGCATGAATAATAGTAACCATTAAAAGGTCTTACCTCTATATAGTTCCTTGCAATATGTCCATGCTTGTTACATGCAAAATAGGTGTGTTCTATAGGCTTGCACTCATTCTTAGGAGGACCACCATTGTCTTTGGTTTGATCTTCAGTCTTCTCAGTATCAGTAGAGTCTTTTTGTGTTTCCTTTCTTGATCGCATATTTTCAATATGATTTTTTGCTTTATTGTATCCAATACAACTAGTGTCTCCTTTGGCTCTTCTTGCATACAACTGAGATTCTACCCAATCAACACTAGTGTGTAATTTGTCAATATGATTCTTTTCTTCTTTTAATTCAGACTCCAATCTTTCTTTTCAATTCCTTAGATCCAAGATTTCTAAATTGGCTTCCCTCAATTCCTCATTGAGTTGAAGGTTCTCCTTCACTTGTTCATTATAGACATCTTGATTGTTCATCAGTTTGTCATTAAATTCTTCAAGCTAACTTAATAAAGATGAATTTTCTTCATTCAATTTCTTGAATTTTTCTTCAAGATCACTATTAGAGCATCCTTTCAAATCCTTTCTTAGTCTTTTGATAACTAATTAAGTATCACTGACTTTTTCTTTTAGTTCTTCAATTTATCTTTCTAAATTGTCTAGGTCTTCAAGAGCAGCTTCAAGATTCTTCTTCAGATGTTTCATTTCTTCTTTGTCCATGATCTCCTCAATTGGTTAAACTTCTTTTCTGAGGACTAGAGCTCTGATACCAATTATTAGGAATGGAAACACTGAGAGGGGGGGGGGTGAATTAGTGTTCACTATATTTTAACTTTTCCCTTTAATATTTATTCTGAACTTAAATGCTTAAGTACTAAATTAAACATTCACATAAACATGAAAAATGAAATCAACACATGACACCAATATGGTTATGGGGAAACCCAAATAGGTAAAAACCCCGGTGGGACTTGATACCCACTAATATTTTGCACTAGTGTTTTGTGATCCTTGTTAGAAGATCCTTTACCCTATTAGGAGTAGCTTTACAATGCTTTAAGTACAGTTGACCTTGTTAAGGGTCAGAACCTGTTAGGAGTCTTTTACAATGATCCCTATTAGGGGAGTGGACTCACTTTCCTAGAGCTCATTGCTCAAATGGTCAAGGCTACAACCTTCTAATTTTAGATACACACTATATTTGCTGGTGAACTTTCACTGTGACACTGCTTGTCTGATCAGTTCCATTGGTGCCCTGATGCTTTAACCTCTAGAAAAGCTCTAATACATCTTATGATGTCTTTGCATACCTCTGCTCTGCTTATCACAACTCTATTGCAACTTCCATACCAAATACAATGCATGCATCTTATATTTATAAGCTCATACAAACAAAACAATTAGGTCAGCCCTATAACTAATTACAAACAACACTTCCAAATGAATTGGCTTAAGCATGCTTACAATTATACATATAAAAATTTTGGCAACCTAAATATAATGGGTGCATGGCCTTTACAACATTAAATTATAATCGCAAACCAAAATACTAACTATCGTCTCCATGCTCTATTCTCTGCTAACACACACTAGCTGTGCATCTTCGACTGACTATAACTTTCACATCTTTGCATATCTACTTATGCACTCATAGAATAAGCATAAGTATAGTCTAATAAAATTAACCTCTAGGGAACATACCATAATTCATCCATACACATGTGGCTTGATACTTTGAGCTATAAGAACTCTGTACACTATCCAGTCTTTGACACTTAGCTGAATTCTGATCTTTACACTAAGTGCGTTGACTCCAAATTGCTATCTGAATTTGTTTCCATAATGACAACACTATATCAAGTCATATACTTTAGTATAGACAACTTTCCAACACATACATCCATGCCTTATCCACTTCCTCCTTGAGGAAGGGCTCTATACTAGATGGGTAGTTGCAACTCTAGCCCTTTAAACATCAAGGCTCTCTTCCCTCCCAAAGGTTAGTTTTGCATTGCACACCGCAAGAAGAAAATGCAACAAAATAAAGAAAGAGCCACATGCATGCATAGACTAAGAATCCATTCAAAAACTTATAAAACTTAGCATTCACACAAACATAAGAAAGTACATAACATTAACAACAAGAGTATTCAACATCCAACCTTAATCCAAGCTAATGGCAATGTGGATTGAGATGAGCTTCCTCCTACAAGGCTCCTCCTTTGCTAAGAAATCAACCCAAAAACTCTCACAATCTCACAAGTCTCCAAAAGTTGGAGAGTGGGTAATTATCCTCTAATTTCCCTCCAACTCCTTAAGAAGATAAACCCTAATTCCTTCAATCAAGAGGGGAAATTCAAAATTCAAAATTCAAAATGAGGAGAGGACTTGCATGCATCTCAAATTTTCGTCACTTTTGAAAAGAGCATCTTTTGGAGGGGTAAAAATAGGCAAAATACATCATAATGGTCAAAACTTGACCCCCAACACATGGCACACCTATGGGGTAGTCTATTTTTAACCTCCACTACCTTGTAGGGTCACTAAAAGCCACTCAAAAGACCACCTAAAGATATCTCACGGAACTGAAAGAGATTCCTACTCAAGGCTCCTAAAAATAGAAGACCAGTCACACACATAAAGCAATTGGTCAAGCCACCACATAATACACGTGTCAATTGACACCACAAATAAATCACAACACATCACAATACACATGGCATGCAAAGTGGAAAACAATAAAAATAAAAACAAACATAATCAATTAAATACAACCATCCATCACTTTACAACAATTAAACATTACAAAGAGGTTAATTTCTCCCCTTGTAGATAACCTTGGCTTAACATGATTGATACAAGTATCCATCTTTAATTTCCCCTGATATAACCATGGTCTTTGTTGGTGTTTCTGTTTGATCTTCAACTTGTAGATTTATACTTTGATGGATAAATTTTTAATGATACTTTGACTCTATCACCACTCCAAAGTCTACAAGGAAGAGGGCCAATTAACAAGGTTCAACAATGAGATCCTCCTACACTTTGAACCTTACTGCTCAGACGGGTGTACCCTTGACTCACTTCTCCAAAGGAGTCTCAAAACAATATACAACTATGTCCTTTACTAACTGACTGAAAGATATTATCATTTAAATTTGGGTGTGTGTGGTTGATGACAATGAAATGCCTCCAGAGGATGGACCAATGCCTTAACCTAGGGCAAGGAGTCACCCAATTACATACATCAACTAAAGATCTTAAATCAAACACTCTTGGGCTTAGGATAAGTGCTTTGCCTATTACACCTCTCCATCAAACACAAGGACATCAGATTCTTATCTGGTTGTAAACTCACTGAACCCACCTAAAAGACTTTAATCCCAACTTTGTTAGGAACTTAGAGATGACTTCACAATGCTCTTTGTTTACCATATGCTAATACACTTTGTGACACTAACATATATGAGCTCAGAACCAAAACAAGAAGACATACACAAATGTAAGATTGGAACTCAATAACATTATCATTAACATATTCAGGGTCAATATACAATCAAAGCAACACAAAGATGGGAAAAAGACCCAAAATCTAGCTCCTCTTTCCTCAAATATTAATATAATCACAACCACTGGAACTAACTGGAATTCAGAATAGAACCTTAGGACCGAACCCTTACTCTATCAAAAAACTAACTATTTAAACCCCTAGTCACCTTGGAATCCTCAAAGAGGATGCATCAAGCATCGGGTGACTAGGGTTAGGGTTTCAACTACCCAACCAATCAAAAATACAACAAAAGTTATTTTAGGGGAAGAAACATTTGCAACCCAGAGAAAACAAATCTCAGACAGATATTCCATCATCAAAATCTGTGAGAATAGTATAGAACACCAAGGAATTGCCATGAAAACTAGTGAAATCAGCCACCTGCAAACACACCTCGAGCACAAAACCACACTTCTCTTGGTACAAAAACATCATGCCACCAACCATAGAGACCCTCAGATTAGTTGGCAACAACCAATGCCACCAAACCAATCAAGATCAGTCACTAAAACCATAAATTTTGGTACTTCCTGTCGCTGGAAACCCTCTTAGAAATTCAAATTCAAACTGCAATGGTCATGTTGAAAATTTTAAAATGCAACTATAGATCTTTCCATTTTCTTGGCAGATCGGGTGGCTTACATTTAATCTTACAATAGTCACGAACCCTTCAAAAAGTCTCTGCCACCTCATAAAATCTTGACCAATGAAATCTAGGCACATCAGTGAGGAATCGACACTTTGGACCCACTCCTCATAAGCTTCTACTCCAATGGCTGGTGTAAGATTGCATAGCCTCAAAAGATTCTATGCGAAGATATGCCAATCATTAGATCTTCTATCTTGGCATCCCTTTAGAATCTCTCAGGCCCACTAACATGTCCATATCCCTTTCTAGCTCAGCCAATCAAAATGTCGCCAACCTCATCACCACTTATTAAAGGACCCACCCTCATTAGCTGTCTGAGAAAAGCAAAATCAATGGCTAGAGCAAGATCTCATGGCTCTGACAACTTCCATGAGAACTTACGCCCATCGTAGATCCTTTGCAGATGTCAGGTCCCATTGATAGATACGCTACCAACCAAGTCCCACTGACATGTCCAAGTAAGATTCAAAATCAATGGATTGTGCATGATCTCAAAGGGGAAGAATATTCCTTAAGATCATGCACTGACCGTAGATTGAAAAGCCTTCACTATAGGCCCCACTGACAGCATCATAGTCAGCACTTCCCAGACTAATAAGAAACTGCCAACTGTGCCAACATGGCAGTGGATCCACTCAGTTTAAAAGATACGTCATGAAAAGGAATCAATAGCTAGCATAAGTTCACAAGCCTCTGACAAATCTTATGAGAACTTACACCCACTATTAGATTTAGATGGTGTCAAAGCCAGGCCTAGGAAATGCTAAGCCGAAACATTAGAAAAATTAAATGTGCAGGACTTAGGAAAAATTAAACCATAAGACTTGGGAAGTATTAAAGCCCATCGGGTGCTAGACTTAGGGAAACATTAAGCACATGGGTTTATGAGAAATTAAGTGGCCCAAAAAGGTAACATAAAAATAGAATAGGGACAGGGTAAAACAAAAGGTTTTTCATGAAAAGACTAGTTTTTTAAATTTTTGAACTAGGGCTTGAGCCAGAGGCATGAAAAACATTGCCGAGAATAGAGGAAAACTAGTAAAGCCATGAAAATTTTTCAGAGTGCTAATAGTGGCTCTGTCTAGGGATGTATACCTCCTATAGGCATAACAAGGATATAGAATCACTGGTTAAAGCAGACCATCCCACTGGAAAAAATTGACAACAAAGAGCAACAGGACCAAAACCCCACAAACCAGGATAAAACAGGATAGGAGCAAGCAACTTTACAAAATTTACAGAATGTACAGACCTAACTACTATTCATGGAAAATAGAAAACCTTCAATAGAAGTATTTTTTCAAGAATTGTCCATGAACTGGCAATTCTTGAATATCACCATTTAATTCTTTCACAATGTATGAATCTTGGCCCCATTTCTCATGAATTAGATGTGGCCCTAGCTAGATGGGATCAAACTTACCATGTTTTCCTTTATCCTCCAATCTGGCATTCCAAATTAATACTAGGTCATCAAGCCCAAACTTCCTATCCATAGCCTTCCTGTCATACAGGTTCTTGATTTGTAATTGCAACTTGACATTTCTTGCAACTGACTCTCTTCTAGTCTCATCCAACCTAATGAGGTCCTCAATCCTCAACTGCATTTCATCATCTATGTCATCATCATATAATTGAACAAACTTATACATTTCCAATAAATTATTCTGAGGCATTCTTGCATGTATTCCATATACTAGGTCAAAGGGTGCACAACCAATTGCCCTCTTCATAGTTACCCTATCAACCCATACAACTAATGGAAATTTTGAATTCCATGCCTTTTTAATTTTTTCAAGAATCCTCCTTAGAATTTTCATTAGGCTCTTATTAGTAGATTCTGCTTGACCATTTCCTTGTGGATGATAAGGTGAGGAATAAGAAATATGAATTCCTAAACCTTTGCAAAAGTCCTTATACTTAGCAGACCTGAAGCACATGGCATTATCACTTACTATTCTCTCAGGGCACCCAAACCTTGTAACAATGTTGTTCAACAAGAAATCAGTTACCACCTTGCTGGTTGCATTCCTTGTAGGTAAATCCTCTACCCACTTTGTAAAGTAATTAGTGGCAACTAAGATCCATGAGTGTCCTCCACTTGACTTGTTTGGTATCTCCCCTATGAAATCAATTCCCCATTGTTGGAAAGGAGCTTGCACCACAACTAGCCTCAAAGGCACATTGCCTAAAAATTTAAGCTTACCAGAGAACCTTTGACAAGCATCACACCTCCTTACCAACTACTCTGCATCCTTGAAGATTGTGGGCCACTAGAATCCTTCTCTCAAGATCTTTTGAGCAGTATTCTTACCCATGCAATGCCCACCACAAACCCCCTCATGCATTTCTTTCAACAATACTTCAGCCTAATTTTCATCTACACATTTCAATAGTATGCAATCCAAATTCTATCTATACAATTTACATTTCACAATTACATACCTGATGGCCTATAATTTCAATATCCTCTTCTTATTGTCATCCATCTCATCTGGACACTTCATGTTTCTTAGATAATAGATAATATCTTGATACCAAACACAATCATCCATATCACATGTATAATAAATTTCAAAATGATTTACCTGATTAGCATCAAGATTGGATTGGACCATTAGTTTTTACACAATCATCCATATCACATGTATAATAAATTTCAAAATGATTTACCTGATTAGCATCAAGATTGGACTGGACCATTAGTTTTTCCAATCCCTATCCTCTAACCAACTTGGTAATCTGGACATCAACATTGAATTATTGGATCCTATTGATCCATCTGCATCTTCTTCTAGACACCTCCTGCTATGAGAAAATATCCTTCATAGCCACACTTGGCACAAAAGCAATCACAACTGCCCCCATCAAGTAACACCTAAAAGCCTTGACTACCTTCACAAGTGCATATGCTTGTTTCTCATTTATGTCATACTTCAATTTAGCGGCTTGCAAAGATTTACTGAAGAATGCAATAAGCTTCTCAAAACCATTCTTATTCTTTTGTAACAACATTGCATCAATAGTAAGAAAAGATGCAAAAGAGAAGATATGCATTGGGATACTATAATTAGGTGCCTTAAGCACTCGTGCATCTTTGATAGCCTGCTTGATATTCTTAAAAGCTTCATCAGGCTCACCTTCCCATGTAAAAGCAGATCCTTTCTTTAACATCTTGGATATAGGTCTAGTGACCTTAGCAAAGTTTGTTACAAATCTTCTCAAGAAGTTTACCTGACCAAAGAAGGATTGAATTCCTTTAATAATCTTTGGCCTCTGAATCTTATCAATGGTTGCCACCCTATCAGGATCAATCCTAACTCCTTGCTTCCCCACTAAGTGGCCAATAAACTTACCCTCAGTGACACCAAATGCACATTTCCTTGGGTTTAATGAAATGCCATATTCCAAAGCCCTCACAAATATTTTCTCTAAATGAGTACAATGGTCTTCTTCCTTCTTAGAATAGGTAGTTAAATCATCTTGATAAACAACAAGGAAATCATCAATAAAATCTAAAAAGGCAACATCCATTGCTCTCTGAAAAGTAGCACCAACATTTGTGAGACCAAAAGGCATTCTCACATAAACATATGTCCCCCAAGGTGTTGTAAAAGCTGTCTTGAATTGTTCTGATTCTTTTACAATCACCTGATTGTAACCAGAGAAACCATCCATCATAGACATTAATTTAGATCCGGTTACCCTTTGCAGCATAGCTTCCATGTTGGGCAGACAATAATTATCCTTTAATGAGCTGATGTTCAAATTCCTGAAGTCCACACAAAGTCTGATATCACCATTCTTCTTTCTCATAGAAACAAGGTTTGAAACCCAAGAAGAGTTCCTTATAGGCTTGATAATTCTAGCATCTCTCAGCTTCAATAACTCTTCTTGCATCTTGGGTGCTAAAGTAGGATTAGTAGGCCTTTGTTTTTGCTGGAAAGGTTTAGCATCTTCTTTCAATGGAATAATATGCTGAAACAAATATTCTCTATAAACCTTTAGGTCATCATATGACCATGCAAAAAAATGCTTGAATTTTCTCAATAATTCAATCAAAGATTTTTTCACATTGTGAGACATGTCCCTACCAATGTATACCCTCTTAGGTGCCTCATGTGTTCCAAGATTTATCTCCTCTAGATCAACATGATCTTCTCTTTTGATATTATTTTGAACTCTATCCTAGTTATCAAAGATAGTTTCCAAAACAATAAGCCCCTTGGGCACCTTGTTAGTTTTGAGTTGAATAACTTCATTTCCAAGGACAATCTCTTTTCCTTCTATTGACTCAACCAAAGTTGAGCAATCAAATTCCTGACCATGATACTGATCTTCACAACTCATAAACTTCAAGATATCATTATCATCTTCAAAAACTTGCCAATTTTCAATATTGTCTGGTATACTAGGCCTAGCCTGAATTTCAACTTTAGAAATACCAGTAAATGTAATATCAGTGGGATTGATTGCAATATTTTCTAACAAATCAGCCATCTTATTATTACTCCTATCCTTCCATTCAATATTGAAGGCATCAAAATGTTCAATCAAATCCCAAATTGCATTCCTATATTGTTTCAACCTCTTGTTCTTGGAAGCATATACTGACCTGACTTGGGACACCACCAACTCAGAATCACCAACAACACTTAAGCACTTAATACCATGTTTTTGTGCCAACCTCAGTCCTAACAATAATGCCTCATATTTTGCTATATTATTGTTACAAAATAAATTCAATGTGAAAGAAAATTTGTAGGTATTTCCATTAGGAGAAATAAGTAAAATACATGCTTCTGCTCCATCCTTGCAACTTGCACCATCAAAGTACATTATCCACAAATCACCCTTCATAGAATTAACACTTACCTCAATAGAGATAAGTGACAAAATAGGTTCCTTCTCAAGTATAGGGATCTCTTCCCTAAAAGCATTAATATCAGTATCCACAAAACTTGTAGTTTCATTATCAATACTTCTCTCAATCATGTGGCATACTCTTGGTTCTCACTCAATCTTGACAAACTGATCATCAATCTTGAAAGTGGCATAGGATAGATCACACTGTAAACTTCCACCCATGGTAGCACTCCACCTTCTAGATAGTAGCATCCCATAATGAGGAGGGATGTCCACCACCAAAACACTCATTGTTAACTCTTTCTCTAGATGAGCTGCCAACCTATATGGCATTGCATTGATAGTCCCAATGACTGGTACCTCCCTCTGATCCATTACACAACATCTACCTTGAACTGTATCAATTTTAAGGCCCAACTTTTCCATCATCTTAAAAGGCATAATAGTATTAGAGGCACCACTATCAATCATATAGTTTCTTAATTTCATTCTATTCACAAGGACACTTAAAAAGAATGGATCAATGTTTTAAAGGCTAGCATTGATAGAACTATCCAAATATATAGGAGGAATTTGAGATACAATTCCCTGAGCAACAACTCCTTTCAAAGCTTTATCCTAAAATCCATTGTATGCAACATCATTATTATGAACATTATCTACCCATGCAATATCTCTGTCTTTGTGTTCAGGGATCCTCAACAATCCTGACAATGGAACCTTAACTGTAATTTGGGACAATATAGATAACATATCAACAAGAGTAGTGGGAGGAACCTTAATTTGTATAGCCTTAGTATCCTTTTGTTTGTCTGATACATTAGGTTTATTGACCACCCTCATTTTTTCATTCTTAGCCATTGTGTTAACTAGCTTCTCAATCTCAATAGAAAATCTTTCAACTCCAACTCCCTTAGGCTCACAATTCTTACCTTTTACATTCTTGAATTTCACTATGTGATCACCTTTTGATTTTTTCTCATTAGGCTCTTTGGAGTTGGTACTCTTTATAAACATTCCTACATCTTTTCCATTTGTATCCCTTGCCACCATGCCCCTAGTTTGCACTTGGGCAATCATTTCTATAGTAATCCTATCCATCTCTTCTCTAGAATGTCTTCTTAAATTTATTGGCTCAGAAGAAGATTTCATGTTACATGTCTTCTCATCTATGCCTTCATCATCAGAAATACCTCTTGATGAAAAAGAGCCTAACTATGTCTCTTCACATTTATATCTGCTTCTACATCAAAATCAAAATCATCTTCATATCCTAGATATAAAGTAGCCATGTTTCATCCAACATCATCTTGATCTTCTTCTTGATCTATCTCCTCATTGCCACAATCTTGATTTGCAGCCATAGAATGTGCAACCACACAATGCTTTGCAGAATGAGGGGACTGGCATGCAACACACCAAGGTATGTCCTCCATGACATTTATTGAAGCTTTTTGTAGAGTGTTAGCGACAACTTTGTCATTGTTTCCTCTTGCAATAGGGACAATATGCTTTCCATCCTTCCATTGGGTGTTGTAGGGGTAATTCTACAATCTATTCTGCTTATTGAAATTGTTGTGGAACTGAGGCCTTTCATTGGTAGGAGCATTGAGGTTCCTATTTGTAGGTGCCTTCAAATCCTTCAATGCATTGAGCACCTTATCCAATTTTCTTCTTCTTGCCTCCTAGTTCCAACATTCCTATCATTTTCTTTTTTGTATTTCTTGTCACCAAACAACTTAGGGTCATCTCTCTTCCCACCCAACTTCCCTGATATTTTCATATTGTTCTCAATATTGATAGAAATCCTAAAAGCATCTCTAAGAGTTCTTGGTTCCTTTACCCTCAAAAAATAACCCATCTTTCCATCGAATGCATTGAAGTATGTAGTTAGACAAACATTGTCATCTAACCACATAACTTGAAATAACTTATGCATACCCTTCTAAAATCTCATGTTGAATTTAGTTGCAGACTCATTCTGATTTTTCCTTATGGTATTGAATTGATTTAACATGAAACTAACATTAGGCCTGTCACCATACTACTCTTTAAAACATCTTTCAAAAGAATCCCAAGTGTCAATACATTTATCAGGAAGTCTTTTAAACCAATCTCTAGCATCCTCCATTAGAGATTGAACAAACAATTTCATGACTACATCCTCATGCTCTACCTCATAATCATTAAGCATATCAACAAATAGCCTAAGATGTTCCTCACAATTGATAGCATTGTTACTTGTAAACTTAGGTACCTTATCTGTTATATCATTTGGAAAAGCATTTGGGTAGCCTGGTATCCCATCAAAACTAATTTTCCTATAGCCTTCTAATTGCATAGGTCTTCTTTGAAATCCTAAATTAGTGTTCCCACTAGAGTTATTATTTTTATCTAAATTCCCACCCACTTGAAAATTTGACTATCTATTAGGATCAACAAATGATTTGGTAGATACATTAGGAATTAGATTACTAGTAGTAGCATTGCTAAGTGGAACAGTAGTGTTCATAGATGACATACCTAGTTCAGTAGCAGAAGGGCCATGAACATTAGCTGATGAAGCCTTCAAGAAATTAATCTTTCTTCTTTTTTCTGCAATAGCAACATCAACTTCATCTCTTTCCAATTCTTGAGCTAGAGCTTCATCCTCTTTTCTTTTTCTTTCTATCTCTGTCTCCCTATTTGATTTAGGTGGTGGGATCCCTGGCATTGTCACTGGTTTGGTTATTTGGACACCCACCATCTTTTGCTTTCCTTTTTCATTAATAACTACAATAGGCCTAGTGATCTCATGTGGATTGTTACCCTTAGGCAAAAGAGCATAACTTTGCACTTGTTTGATCACAGGGCCTTCTTCATCAAACTCATGGTCTTGCAACAAGTGTTGCTGCTCACTTCTTAGAGCTTCAAGATCACCAAAAACATCATGCTGCAACACCCTAGGTGCAAAAGCAAGCATCTTATTTCTCTCCTTCATTTTATTAATTTTTCTTAAAAGAGACTACCTCTCCATTAGAGTGTTTAATTTTTTAGCCTCTCTTTCCTCTTGTAACCTTTTGTATATGGCATCATGTTCTACCAACTACAACCTAAGTGCATTTAGGTCATGTGGATCTATCATGTTGTCTTCAGAGCTTGATGATACTTCCACATCAATAGGATGCTGATATGGGAAATGCACTCACCTTGGTTCCATGGGCTACCTTCTGAATATGTCCTCATCAGGATCTAGATTCGGCCCATAACTTTTTTCTCTAGCATGTTCATCCTGACCTATAGGCAATGAACCCTTATCTTGAAATATTGCCTCTGGGGTATCATAAAATTTATCTTTAGAGATGCCACTGTCTGATCTAGAACTTATGTCTTTTGAACCTTCCTCATTAGAGGATGCAAGTGGTGCTCTACCTCTGGTATTTCTTTTCTCTCTCACAGGAGCACTAGTAGACTCTTCATTCCTTTTGATCCAACTCTTCTTTTCCTATCTAGGTAACTGTTCCAAAGTAACCTCTGGATTTTTCTTAACAAAAAACCTAGTATTCCTTCTCTTTTCCATGATTTGCAATCAATAGCACTGGTTCTAACCTTTTGAGTCACCACCCACCAAAGTGGGAAATCTTTTAATTGAATACAATAGGAAAACAAGGGTACACTTTGAAAACTTTAATCTCTAGAGGCTCCCCAGTAGAGTCACCATTTTGTTGGTGACTCGGATGGGTAAATCAATCTAGTCAGTAAGATTTTGACTTTGCAAGATAACTACAAGTAGAGATTCTAATAGATGTAATTCTTCATCATTGTTCTCCCTAGTGGAGTCACCATTTTGTTGGTGGTTCCCTTTGATCTTCAACTTGTAGATTTATACTTTGATGGATAACTTTTTAATGATACTTTGACTCTATGACCACTCCAAAGTCCACAAGGAAGAGGGCCAATTAACAAGGATCAACAATGAGATCCCCCTACACTTTGAGCCTTAATGCTTAGGTGTGTGTACCCTTGACTCACTTCTCCAAAGGATTCTCAAAACAATATACAACTATGTCCTTTACTAACTGACTGAAAGATATTATCATTTAAATTTGGGTGTGTGTGGTTGATGAAAATGAAATACCTCTAGAGGATGGACTAGTGCCTTAACCTAGGGCAAAGAGTCACCCAATTACATACATCAAATGAAGATCTTAAATCAAACACTCTTGGGCTCAGGATAAGTGCATTGCCTATTATCCCTCTCCCCCAAACACAAGGACATCTGATTCTTATCTGGTTGTAAACTCACTCAACCCACCTAAAAGACTTTAATCCTAACTTTGTTAGGAACTCAGAGATGACTTCACAATAATCTTTGTTTACCATATGCTAATACACTTTGTGACACTAACATATATGAGCTTAGAACCAAAACAAGAAGACATACACAAATGTAAGATTGGAACTCAATAGCATTCTCATTAACATATTCAGGATCAATATATAATCAAGCAACACAAAGATAGGAAAAAGACCCAAAATCCATCTCCTCTTTCCTCAAATATTCATACAATCACAACCACTAGAACTGACCAAAATTTAGAACACAACCTTAGGACCGAACCCTTACTCTATCAAAAAACTAACTATTTAAACCCCTAGTCACCTTGGAATCCTCAAAGAGGATGCATCAAGCTTTAGGTGACTAGGGTTAGGGTTTCAACTACCCAACCAATCAAAAATAAAACAAAAGTTATTGCAAGGGAAGAAACATAGGTAACGGAGAGAAAAAAAATCTTAGACAGTCTACCATCATCAAAATCTATGAGAACAGTACAGAACACCAAGGAATTGCCATGAAAACCAGTCAAATTAGCCACCTGCAAAAGAACCTTGAGCACAAAACCACACTTTTCCTAGTACAAAAACATCATGCCACCCACCATAAAGACCCTTAGATCAGTCAGCAATAACTAGCGCCACCAAACCAATCAAGATCGATCACTAAAACCATAAATTTTGGTACTTCTTGTCATTGGAAACCCTCTTAGAAATTCAAATTCAAACTACAATGGTCACGTTGAAAATTTTAAAATGCAACCATAGATCTTTTCCTTTTCCCGGCAGATCGGGCAGCTTACATTTAATCTTACAACAGTCACGAAGCCTTTGAAAAGTCTATGCCACCTCATAAAATCTTGACCAATGAAATTTGGGCATGTCAGTGATGAATTGGCACTTTGGACCCACTCCTCATTAACTTCTAATCAAATGACTGGTGTAAGATTGCATAGCCTCAAAAGATTCTATGCAAAGATACACCAACTATCAGATGTTCCATCTCGGCATCCCTTTAGAATCTCTCAGGCCCACTGACATGTTCATATCCCTTTCCAGCTTAGCCAATCAAAACATTGCAAGTCATCACCACCTATTAGAGTACCCACCCTCATGAACCATCTAAGAAAAGCAAAATCAATGGCTGGCACAAGATCTCATGGCTCTAACAACTTCCATGAGAACTTACGCCCACCGTAGATCCTCTGCAAATGTTAGGTCCCACTGATAGATATGCCAACAAAGGTCTCACTGACACGTCCAAGTAAGATTCAAAATCAATGAATGGCGCATGATCTCAAAGGGGAAGAATATTCCTTAAGATCATGGGCTGACCGTAGATTGAAAAGCCTTCACTACAAGCCCCACTAATAGGATCCTAATCAACACTTCACTGACCAATAAGAAACTACCAACTGTGCCAACATGGTAGTGGACCCGCTCAGTTTAAAAGATACATCTTGAAAAGGAATCAACAGCTGGCATAAGTTCGCAAGCCTCTGACAAATCTTATGAGAACTTACTCCCGCTGTTAGATTTAGATGGTGTTAGAGCTGGGCCGAGGAAATGCTAAGCTGAAACATTAGAAAAATTAAAGGCGTAGGACTTAGGAAAAATTAAACCATAGGACTTGGGAAATGTTAAAGCCCGACGGGTGCTAGACTTAGGGAAACATTGAGCATGTGGGTTTATGAGAACTTAAGTGGCCCAAAAAGTTAACATAAAAATAGAACAGGGCCAGGGTAAAACAAAAGGTTTTTCATGCAATGGCTAGTTTTTTAAATTTTTGAACTAGGGCTTGAGCCAGAGGCATGAAAAACATTGCAGAGACCAGAGGAAAACTGGTAAATCCATGAAAATTTCTGAGTGCTAACAGACTTACCTGCACACTTGATGAAATATTAGTAGCTCATGAAATGTCAATAACACACACACACACACACACACACATCTCAAAAATCACATTCCTAACATCATAAATTCTAACTGAATCTCATGATAATTCTCATGGTTTTCAACATTGCATTTATAATTTTTTTGAAGCATATTAAATCAAGAATACAATGATATATGTTAATTCACCTAACATACTAATCATGATCATTTCTCATAAATTTTCCTAACATAAGTGGAACATTAAAGTATCATACTTAAATCAAAGATTCATCAATTACTATGCTCGTGACCTAATAAATAGCATGAAAGTAAAAGTCATGTATCATCATCACATAATCATAGGTCATCCCATAGTATCAAAATATAATGTCTATGTCCAAGTAGTCTAACATGATAAAATAAAGTGTCAACATGAGTCCAAATATGGAAAATAATCTGCTATGAAATGATGTCACAGGGTGAGGCCTAACAATACTATGGCATAAAATTTCTAATAATAAATTGAATATCTTCTCTTGGAATCATTAAAATTTTCACTAAAATAGGCAATCAATATACTCTCTTAAGTCAACACTACTTCAATTGCATTTCCACTTGCATCGCAGTTCACTTGAAAAACTTTATTAAAATTGGGGAGGGCTAACACAAGATATTTAGTCACCTTATTCTTCACCAATTCAAAAATATTTTGTGCTCCATGCATCCACTTGAGTTCACAAAAATTTCTAGGGACATTTGTGTCAAGGATAAAAAGTTGGTACGAAGTTGCAATGAGCAACATTTGCAAAATACAACATTTAGCAAAAAGTTGCAAAACAATGTGGAATGGGAAGTTATATAGTCATTGGGTAGTTAAAATTGTCCTAAAAGGTGAAAGGTCTTTAAATAGACTTTTTTTGGTTGAATATAGTGGTTGTGATGAAATTGGAGGAAAGAACTTGAGTTTTACATCATTCATACATTTGACTATCACCCATACTATAGTTACATAGGGAGAGTCATGAAGATTTTGCATCAAAATTAGAATGGATCTTCATGGAATAGTCCATCTCAAATGAAATTGTCCAACCATTTCCTACATAAATTAAGCCAATATATTTCTTGATGTTACAAGGTCTAATAAGCCTTGAAGCTGGACTCTAGTGGAGAAGTTAGAGGATTTAGGTAATTTGTTCATGTGTTCTTTGGATATGATGGTTAAATTTTTTTTATGCCTTGAAGATAAATGAAGGTTTGGATAAGAGATAGATCCTAATAGTGAGAATGGATGGTTGTTTAATGTTGTGATAATTCCTTTAATTGGTTGAAGGTAATATGTTGATGTTGGGAGTCCATGGTTTATTTGGGGTTCTTGAAGGCTTTTGCAAGATTCTTTGCATCAACAACAAGAGGGACAATTCTAAGAAGGAGACAAAAATGTGTGCATATTGCAGGAAGCCTAATCATGATGACCATCGATGCCACAAGAAACAAATTGATGAGTTTACAAAAATAATCAAATACCATCATATTGATTTTCCAAGTGCTTACAAGGGAAAGGAGTCAATACCTTCCACTTCAAAAGGTAATGGGAAACCATTTTGGGAAAGCATAAAATAATTTAGAAGAATATATTTTTTATTCAGGCACCATAGATCACATGGGTGCTTCAAAGGAGAAATTTTCATCTTTGAAACCATATAAGGTACCTCACATCTATGTAGGATATGATACACAAGTGGAAGTTGAAGGAAAAAGGGAAGTTGATATTTAAAAAAATGGATCTTTCAAATATGTTATCTATGTTCCAAATCTTAACACCAACCTCCTTTCAATTTTTCAAATCACTCACTGTGGAGATGGAAATAAAGTTGATCTCTTTCCTAATTCAATTGTAGTGAAAAATATTAATGATGATTCTATGGTGGCAATAGGTAAAGATAATCATGATACAATGCTTTATTCCTTTTATCATTTTATGCATAAGTCTCCTTCACATGCCTTTTTAACACACTCAAATTCACAGAGTAAAATTTGGCATGGAAGATTTGGACATCTCAATGATCACTATATTCAAAAAATTACCAAAAAGGATATGGTAAATAGTCTACCTAATTTAAAGTATTTAAATGGTGTATCTTCATGATATGAGGTGGGAAATTATCTAAAAGAGAAGTTTGACAAGGGGAAGTCTTGGAGAGAAAAAAAAATTCTTGAGTAGGTTCATAGTGATGTAGAAGACCCATTTTCAGTGCCATCATTCTGAAAGGCTTTCTATATAATCACATCCATTGATAATTTTTTACTATACACTTTGATCTACTTTCTTGGTCACAAGAGTGAAGTGTTTGATAAAATTTTCACCTTCAATTCTCATGTTGAGAAGTAGTCAAGGAAAGCCATCAAGACTCTTTTTATAGACAATGGAAGAGATTATGTGAACTCAAGTCTTATATACTTATGTACATTTGAGGGTATTGATCTTCAGTATTCAGTTGCATACAATCCAAAAACTAATGGTGTTGCAAAAAGGAAGAATAGAACTCTTAAGGAGCTGGCCATTTGTATGATTCATGCTAAGCCTCTTTATCAAGATTTTGGGGCTGAATTAATATGTTGTGCCAATCAAATCCAAAATAGAATTTATCATAAATCATTGGATTGATTCACTCCTTTCAAGGATTGATGTAGCATAAAAGTATCTAAGAAGCATATTAGAGTCTATATTTTTCCATCTTGGGCGTGAATACCTACACAAAAGTGCAAGGCATTGGAGTCACAAATTAGGCCTTGCATATTTATTGGTTACCCTGAGACTCTTAAGAAATACAAACTTGTGGATCTTGAGACACATGAGATCTTATTTGATAGGAGTGCTAACTTTGAAGAGAATTTTCCTAGATTGGATTCTTCTAATCTTCCTTCCTCCTCTATTTTATAAAGTGATAGTGATTAGAGTGACTTTGAAGATGAACTCCTTCAACCCTGAATCACAATATTCCATCTTCATAGGTTCAAGAAATAGTTAAGGAAATTTCTTCTTTATCTTCTTCTTGCACTATACCTTGTTGGGCACCAAAAACACTTAATTCAATAGGTTCACTTGTGGGAAATCCTTCAAATACTAGGATGAAAAGGTCACAACATAAATCATTTCCACATGCATATATTGCAATTTATTTATACCTATAGAGATTTAAGGAAAATTTAGGGGTTCTTGAATGGGACATAGCTAAGGAGGAAGAGTATAAATATTTGATAAGTAATAACACTTGGGACATAGTTCTTCTTCCTTAGGGAATAAATATGGCTCGATGTGAGTGGATCTATCATGCCAAGTTTGCATCAGATGGAAGTATGAACAAGTATAAGACTAGACTTGTTTCAAAAGGTTTCTCATGGGTTCCTAGTGTTGAATATACTAAGACCTTTTCACCTTTGGCCAAGATGAACTACATTAATTTGACACATGCTATTGTTTCATCTTATGGTTTAGTTGTACATGATATGGATATGAAGACTATGTTTCTACATGGGGATCATCATGAAGATATTCATATTGAGCAGCCATAGGGATTCATATAAGATACTTATATGGTTTCAAGATTGAGGAAGTCTATCTATGGCCTAAAATAGGCTCCCAGGGCATGGTATGCTAATATGGATTATTTTCTTCTCTTATTAGGGTTCACCATATTTCATTCAGATTTAAAGGTCTACATTCTTCAGTAGGATGACTCACACTTGATACTTGTGATTTATGTTTATGACTTAATCATTATAGGGAGTACTTCATCTATCATTGATCATGTCAAGTCTTCTCTGAAAGATTTATTTCCTATTATAGACTTGTGTTTACTTCACTATTCTCTTAGTATTGAGATCACATAGTCTTGAGAAGGGATCACATGTTCTCAACCTAACTTTATTTATTTTGCATAAGTGATGGAAATGTTGCACCCACTCCATTTTTTAGGTGTCAAGTTAGAGGCTAAGTATACAATACCACTTTTTGATGCTACATTATATAGAAAAATTGTTGGAATTCTTATCAAATTGACACAGACACACCCTGAAATATGTTTTGTAGTTGACATGGTTTCTCTCTTTATGCAAGAATCACATGAGATTCAATGGAAGGCTACCAAACACATATTCCAATACATATTGGGTACACATACAAATGGGATTGACTATGCAATAGGTAGAGGACTTGATTTGATTGGATATATAGACTAAGATTGGGTAGGCCATCTTAAAGGTCGTAAGTCTACTTCAGGTTACATGATTCATCTTTGTTTAGGCCCCATTTGTTGGAAGAGAAGGAAGAATAATGCTACTACTCTTTCTTCAACTGTGGTTGAGTATTGAGGGGCTATTAATGTTAGGAATGAATGCTGAATATATCCTATGGGGTAGTATTTGTAGCCATTCTATAATAGTTGTATGTTTCATTCATGACTGTGATTATAATTGATGTCAACATAGTGATGTACTCAAGATTAACAAATGAGAAGATAATGTTTGAATTAGCACACATGGAGTATTGTAGATAAAGCTATGTGGAGTTGAGGAATTACTTTATATTATTTCTTGAGATCATGGTCATGAGTTCATACCTAAATTTAACTATTCATGATAGTTATGTGTAAATCAGTGGAAGCAGTATTCAGGCAGTGTTCCTGAGAAGCGGCTTATGGAAATTTGATGATATCTCCTAATCAGGATAGAATCTAGGCATGCAAAGTTGTATAGTTGATAAAGACATTATGATAGTGATGTAAACATGACAAAAAGTTCAAAGGTCACATGACTGAAGAATTATTTTTTTTGGAAGTCGACATTTTTATGTAATTATGAAATATTGTGAAATGTGTGAAGCCTTATATTTTGTAATTGGTTAAGCCTTGTTGGCCGACTCATTTCTAATTATTTGAGTGTGGTATAAAGGAAGGATTTTTTTCCTTAATTGTATTATGAAAAAATGAGATATGGTATGAAAGAGAATTATGGAATTGAGCAATATATGTTATAAGAGGATATGTGAAGTACATAGATCTGGTACTGAGATTTCATGAAGTAGCTAGTGCGGTTTGGTACAGATAGAGGAGAAAAGATAAGTTTCTGAGATCAATAATTATTTGGTATTATTTTGTTGAGTAATATAGAGATCAGTTTGATAGTGTGTTCAGTGATCTTACCCTTGAAGCTGTATGGACAATGGGTCCTTTTATCTTCCATAACTCCTCATAGGGTTAGAATATTTTACTAGAGATTCAAAGTCTCCTAATATGGATTCATATGGACTGAATGTATTTCATAAGGCTCTTCTATTGGAAATTTTTCTGAGTTAGATATCTAGATGTTGTCATTATGGAAACATATGATCTATGCGAAGAACACAGATGACAAAGAGAAACTATGACAAAGTGTAGACAAAAATTATCTAAGTATAAGCAGTATTTTCCCAGGGTACCCAAAAGATAGTTTTGATTAGCGACATCCATTGAAGTAAGTTCAATGCTTACACACTTGAACATGGATACTATGATGCATATTGAAGACTCACCTGAGAGCGCAAGTCTATACGACATGTACGGAAGAAGTTATTGGAGTATTACAGGAACAATGTTAAAGCTGATAGGACAGTATAGAAGACAAAATTGGTAAAGAGTTAAGGGATTATTTTGTTTATCAAAATAATGTCTTAATCATATAAAGGGATGACATTGTAAATGTTAACCCTTGGGTAGCGCATTGTAAAATATATTTTGTAAAGTGCTTTATGTCAAGTAAAGTCAACTGTAAAAGTTATTATCCCTAATAACTTGTATAAATGTAAGGCATATGGAATGTGAAGTATAGAATGAGAATGAGATAGATGATATATAAAACATATATGTGAAAGGTATTGATATGAAATTGTGAAAGACAAGGAAGTAGTATAAGGTTATGTACCTTGCCCTATTTTGTAATCAGTAATCATTGTACATTACTTGTTTGGGTAGTAAGCTCATCTTGTAATTATTTGTAATCAGTACTACCAAATCTTAGCAGGATTGAGGCTTCTAACAAGGCCTAGAGTCGCATAATCAGGACTAAGACACTATACATATGTAATAGGCTCCTAACAGGGTCAAAATCCTTAACATAATACTTTTGATTAGTGGATCTTTGTGGGTATCATCCCCATTGGGGTTTTCCCTTGGCTAGGGTTTCCTCAAGAACAAATAATGTGTTATGAGTTCATTTTCTTTATTGTTATGCATGTTCTTTAGTTTACTCTATTATGCAAGTATAAAGATAATCTATTAATCTATAATTGGCCAAAAGTAAATTTTGTAGAATACTGATTCATAGCCCCCCCTCTCAGTATTCCCTATTTCTAACAATTGGTATCAGAAATTAGTTACTCAGAAAAGAATCATCTAGAAAAATCCTAGAAGCTTGAGTAAGATCTCTATGGATATGGATCAGCTACAAAAGAATCTTGAAGAAGCTCTTGAACAGATTGATATACTTACTAAAGAAAGAGATACTCTAAAAGGAAAATATGATGATGCAAAGGACCTCGTTGAGAAACTAAAAAAGAAGCTAGAAGAACTGAAATCAGAAAAGGAATCTACAAATCAAATTGAAGATTGTGATGATAATCTAGAAAAAGAAAATGAGATCCTTAAACATGAATTAAAGATAGTAAATTTGAAATTGAGTTTGAAAGATGGAAACAACAAGAATGAAGCAAATCTAAAATCGGAGAATGAAAATCTGAAATCTGAGAAAGAAGATCTGAAATCTAAACTTTGTAAAGTGACATTTGAACTTGAGAAAACCAAATTGCATTATGCTAAACTTGAAAAGTATAATGCAATTGTGAAAGGTGAACTGACTCAGTCTAAGTAACAACTTGAGAAACTATATTCCACTAGTGAGAAGATTGATGAACAAATTTCTTATCAAAAGCCATTCTATGTTAAAACTGGTCTTAGATTTAACTCATCTAAGATAAGTGAAGAAAGTAAGGAACCAAATCTGAAAGTTTCTGAAAACATAGAAGAAAACAAATTTGATGAAGCTGACAAATCTGAAGAAACACCTAAACAAGAAGAACCATCTAAAGAAGAAGAATCACCTAAAGGTATGTAGAGAGAATTTAAAGGTAGATGTTTTACATGTAATAATTTTGGTCATATGAAGAAAGATTGTATAAGTAATAAATTTAAACCTCTTAATGGTTATTGTTATAATTATCATGGTTTTGGACATAGAGCTATTGAATGTAGGAAGCCTAAATTTAATGAGAATAATACTAGTAGAATGTTGAGAGATACTAACCATGCAGATCTAAGAAACCTACTGAAGATATGAACAGAAGAAATGGAGTAGTATGTTATAGATGCAACAAGGTTGGACACATTGCGAGGAATTGCAGATCACAAATCAACTAGACTAGACCAAGATATGGAAACAATGGAGTAGTTTGTCAAATATGCAACAAATTTGGTCATACAACAAGGTTTTGTAGAATGAACAACATGAGAAACCCTAATCCTAGAAGTCATGCAAGGAGACATGACAATGCAAGCAATAGTCAAGGAGGTTGTTGTAGTAATTCAGAAGAAGTGAAGTTTATTAAAGCCATATATCAAGGAGATACATTTAGCACTGAAGGTAATAAAAAAGGTGAAGTATCAAATGGTAAGAGTGAATCTCTTCCTAACCCATCTCTAAGTACTTAATTCATGAAGAATGCATTAGAATAGGAAATTAGGATACTATAGAAGTTAGTATAGGATGAATTGAGTCTTGCACAATTAATGCAAGGTATTTTATGATGTAATGATGCTATGGTTAAGAGCGCATGAGTTAATATGAAGTTGAGCAAGTTCGCAAGAAGTTTTAAGTTTTGCAGGAAAATAGGAACATCTTTTTGGAAAGAAGCAGAAAAAGAATTGAATGCAATGTCAGAATCTTGTGAGATTAAAATGTTAAAAGCTTATGATCAGTATTGTTTGATCATTAAGGCAAGTACAAGTGTTAAGGAGATCAAGAAGCAGTGATTGAGAGCAGTTTGCAAGGATTTGGTGAAAGAACTTCATGTCGAATCTACGCAAAGCCCTAAATAACTGAATTAAGGTATTTTACTAAAAAACTCTATTAGTTAGTTAGAAAATTTGTAGAAGATATGGATGTTTCATTGGTTCATAGTATAAGAGATAAGATCATACCTAAGATTAAAAGGGAACCAATAGAACCCTTGGAAGAAAACCCTAAATTAGCATTATCATCTATACTAGATGGAGTTTTACATTTAGAGAATGTTAGAAGCTATTTGGGATGTAAGCTTGAAACCCTCAGTGAGAATGATTTTACTAAAGAATATGAGAAGCTTTACAATCAAGATATGTCATTGAAAGTAGGGTTTGACCATTTGAAGGAAAATGAAATCATAAACTATTCACTGCAATATGAATTTGATGATGAAGAGTGCACCAAGATAATTTTGAGCAAAATACATAATGGAAAGTTTTGGTTACATGACAGAATGATAAATATAACAATAGACCTAATTCATGATGTAACTAGTTTGTCTAAATTTGGAGTTATACCATTGAATGAGAAGAACACAAGGAAAATAGGACTGGATAATACTAAGTCATCCTACAATGGTAGAGGAATAGTGATTAGTAAGATTTAACAAGATGATGTTAGATACTTATGCAAGATCTTAACATCTAAGTTTTGTGCTAATTCTAGAGAAGATGACATGGCAAATGGTATGATTCATGCAACTTATTTGATGTGTGTTTATAAAGTGCAAGTAGATATGTGTGAAATCTTGAGAATTCAGATATTTGAGAACCTAGAAAAGATTAAGAAAACCAAGAATTCCCAGTTTAGATTCTCATCCCTGGTCACGTATATGTTTTTCCATTTGTTGAGAAGATTCCCTTACACTATTAGTGAAGATTTGAATGATGGAAAGACCTTAATGGAAAGAATCAATAGAGTATATAGGAGACATCCTATAGACAAGGTCAATGAAAGTGCAACTTTGGTAATCAAAACATTTCAGAACTTGATGAAGAACATATCAAGAAATCCATAGGCTATAGTTAAGAAATATAAGAATGAAGTATGTTTTATGGTTGACACTGACTTTACATTCATTGAAGCAGTTGAACCTAGAGTAGAATTTATAGACCCTCTTGGTTATGAAATTTTTGAAGTTGAAATAGAAGAATATGTAAATAGATTGTTGAAATGTAAGTTGGATGTACATAGCAAAAAATTTTGGACTTATGAGGAGAACTTCAACTCCAAAAAGTCTATTCAAGAAGAAAAACAATCTAAGAAGAGATTAGAAATTACTGTAAAGAAAATTCTAAAGGACATGGGTATAACAGAACATGAATTTGCAATTGCAAAGAATACAATAGTAGCACTTAGAGATATTGGACAAAAGGAAGTTTTGTTTGTTCCACCCCTATCAGCAGTTGCAGTTGAGATTGAAAATTTGCAGCATGTAGTAAAATTGGAGAAAGTTGAGAAAGAATAAGAAATTAGGAAGTCTACAAGATCCTCCTCCACTCCACCAGGGAAAAGAGTAAAAGAAATAGCTACTGGACCATGTAAGAGAGAGAAGACACTAGTTGCCCCAGTTCAGAGGAAAATAGAAGAGATAAAAGATGATCAGGACACAGAAGTGAAGAAGAAGAAATGGAAGCCTAAGATTGAGAAAGTAAATGATCAAATCATTAATGATGGAGATTTTTCAAAGATGAACAAGTATTATGATCTCTATAACTATTATGAGAGATTAAACTTGGAAAATATAGTTGTGAGGCATATGATCCTAGCTGACAAGAAGTTTGATACAATTCAAGGAAATATCTCTTATGATCTATTTGAGAAGCTCATAAACAGAAAGAAGAGAGCAGTTGAAGAAGATAAAAAAATTAGAGAGAATTTTGTAAGGAAGCTCTATGACATCAGAAATGAAGACCACCTTAAAGAAATCATGAAAGAACTTGGTGCACTTCTAAGAACAAAAATGAGAATAATTCTAATAATGGGAGGTAATTATGAGGAAATAAATAAGGAAACTAAGCATGCATTTGTAAAAGTAATGACATCAAGTGTTGGAAAGAAGTCTAGTTGATGCAAGATTCAGGCCAAGAGGGACCAAAAAATGGCACACCCTAATGATCTAGCCTGCTCAACAACATGTGAAAGCAACAACACACAATAGTGAGAGAGAGAATCCAAGATCTTTCATTAATTTTCATCAAATAGAATCATACATGTCAGGCTGTAAGGCCTTCCTAGTTAGGGCTAGATATTACAATGAATTACAGAAGTCCTAAAACATGTGAGGATCTTTCAACAATCTCTAATCTATTATCTTCCTATCTCTATCTAAAAACTACCCCCTAAACTATAACCAAACAACTACATTTATACAAGAGTCTACCAAACTAAGTCAGCCTTCAGATCCATAATCAATGAAAGGAATGGTCAGATCTAGGACTAGACACTTCCCAATGATGGATTCTAGTATTAAATCTGTGACCCATAATAAATGTACAAGTTGGCTCAACACAAACTCAAAAGAAACTACTTGGTAAGCAAGGAGATAACTGACCACAGTGAAACAATTAACCACCCAAGAGATAACTAACCACACTCAGTAACCAAAGGAAAATGACCAAATACTAACCAACTCAATCAAAGAAGAAACCGAGCAACACAAACAAACTCCAAAATGTTTTTGGTGACATAGGATTGCCAAGGACCCAAGATACTCTAGCATCAGACACCTGGGGTTATTTTGAAATGATTCTCCAAATCATTTGGTAGGTATGACCCAAGCTACATCCAACTTAGACTGTGAAATCCATGAACTATCTTTCATTGGTCTATTCTTCCATTTTACCAGATATTCCACATACTATTTTCCTCTTGTACTTTTGCCAACTCTTTTCTTCTGAATCTGCTCAACTTCTTCATTCTACTTCTTAGGATACTTTGTCTGTACTGTCACTTCTTCATCAAGTTCATGATACTCATACAAATAAAAAATGTTGAAAATTGGCGATATGTTCATGTCATCAAGTAACTCAATCTCATATGCATTTCCACTGTCAAATTTCCTCAAAATCTTGCAAGGTCCAAACTTCTTCATCTTCAACTTCCCATATGTTTTAACAAGAAATCAACCTTCCTTCAAATGAACCATCACTTTATCACCAACATCAAAAGTTTTATGTCTCCTTGATCTATCAACTCTATCTTTATATTTCTGATTACTTTCTTCCAGCTTCAACTCCACATCTTCATGCAATATCTTCATGTACTCAGCAAATTTTACTCCTTCAACACTTCTCTTATTTTTGTTAGCAATGTCTCTCAAATCAGATATACCTCTTAGCTATATGCAATTCAAAATCTCAGATGGTGCATTTCCAGTACTCCTATTCATTGAATTATTGTATGCAAACTCTGCTTGTGCCAATACAAAATCCTAATTACTCAGTATGTCTCCAACTAAATATCTCAAAAGATTTCACAAACTTCTATTCACAACTTCAGTCTATCCATCAGTTTGTGGGTGAAATGTAGATCTATATTTCAACTCAGTGCCAGGTTTCTTCCAAAGGGTTTTCCATAAGTATCCAACAAATTTACTATCTCGATCAGAGATTATACTCCTTGGTAATCCATGCAATCTGACAATTTCCTTAAATAAAAGGTCTACTACATGTACTGCATTTGATGTCTTTCTACAAGGTATAAAATGTGCCATCTTTGAAAATTTATCCCTAACAACAAATATAGAATCATTACCTCTTACTGTCTTCAGTAAGCCAAGAATAAAATCCATACTGATGTCAATCCAATGTTTCTCAGGTACAACAATTGGTGTATAGAGTCCAATATTCTGACTTACTACTTTTGCAACTTGACAAATTCCACAACTTTTCACAAATTTTTAAACATCTTTATACAACTGCGGCCAATAGTACTTCTCCTTAAGAAAACTGCATGTTTTATCAATACCAAAATGTCCAGCCAAACCACTACTATATTTCTCCTTTATCAAATTATTTCTCATTACTCCTCTCGGTATACACAACTGAATACCTTTATACAATATACCTTCTTGAATAAAATATTCATCCCATTTAGTATCTTGTTAATCTTGAATAGGTGCTCTACACTTTCTCCATGGCTCAGAAAAATCAGGGTCAAACTCATAAGAATCTCTCATCTCATCAAAACCAAGAACTTTAATTTTCATCTCGATCATCAAAGATCTTCTTCTACTCAGTGCATCAACAACTCACTTAGTGACTCCAGTCTTATGCTTTATCACAAATGTGTAACTCTATAAATACTCAACCAATTTCATGTCTTTGATTCAACTTATTCTGACTACCCAAATATTGTAAAGCCTTATGACCAGTATACAACAAAAATTCACTCGGTATCAAATAATGTCTCCATTTCTTCAGTGCTTGAACAATAGCATAGAATTCTTGATCATACACATAATATTTCCTTCTAGCATCATTCAAATTTTCACTAAATAAAGCAACAGGTTTACCTTCTTGACTCAACATAGCTCCAATTTCACTTCCACTTGAATCACATTCCACTTGCAATACTTTACTGAAATTAGGTAATGCCAAAATAGGTAATTTAGCAAACTTCTGCTTCAGAGTCTGAAAAAAAATTTCCGCTCTATGTGTCCACTTGAATTCCCTTTTATCTCCTCTCATATTCTTAGTTATAACATTACCAATTGAACTAAAATTCCTTATGAATTTTTAGTAAAAACTTGCCAAACCATGAAATGATCTTACCTCACTAGCATTCACAGGTGTAGGCCAATTCAAAATAGCTTCAACCTTTTCAAGATCCATCTTCAAACCATTAGCTGAGATCACAAATCCCAAATACACAATCTCATTTTTCATGAATGAACACTTTTTTAGATTTATCAACAACTTTTCCTCTTTCAATCTCTGCAAAAATTGTCTAACACACAACAAGTGTTCTTCTCTGGTCTTATTGACTATCATAATATCATCAAGATATACAATCAAAAACTTACCCAAGAATTTATGCCAAAGATCATTCATCATCCTCATAAAAGTACTCATTGCATTAGTTAAACCAAATGGCATAACCAACCACTCATACAAACCTTCTTTTGTCTTCAAATCAGTCTTCCATTCATCACCTTTTTTGATTCTGATCTGATGATACCCATTTTTTAAATTAATTTTGGTAAAATACTTTTCTCCAGTCAAACTGTCCATTATGTCATCCATTCTTGGTATAGGAAACCTATACTTCACTGTTATCTTATTGATTTCTTGAGAATCAGTACACATTCTCCATTCTTGATTATTCTTAGGTGCCAATAAAATAGGTACTGCACAAGGACTCAAACTTTCTCTAATCAAAACTTTCTCTACTAACTCTTGAATCTGTCAGGTCAATTCCTAATTGTCAGTAGGTGTCAACTGATGAGGTGCCTTATTTGATAAACTAGGTCTAGGGATTAGATCCATACAATGATCAATGCTTCTCTTTGGTGGAAAATCATCAGGTACATTATCAGAAATTATATCTCTATACTTGGTGAGTAACTTATCAATCTCCTTAGGGACATTATCCTCTGTTTTCTTACTCAGTTTGTTAGGAATCACAACAAAGCATAAATCATTCTTCTTCAAAGAGTTAATAAAATTTCTTCCCTCCAAATTTTTTTTTTACAGATGTGAAAACATTACTAATAGGTTCTTCCATCAATGGTAACAAGATTTTTTTTCTCCCATCAGCCACAATAGTATACTTATGCAAGCTCCCATCATATATAGTGTTTTTATCATATTTCCAAGGTCTACCCAACAAAATATGAAAAAAATCCATAGGCATGATATCACATAACACCTTATCATAGTACTTCCCAACTGTAACTTTGAGACCATTTCCTTAGATGCCAGATTCTCTGAGCTACCACTGTCAATGATTACCTTACAAACTTTGTCAGAAAATCTACATATGGTCTTGAACAAACTTTTCATTACTGGATCTTCCTTTTTTCTTTCATTTCATAGTACTCTCCTTACCATCAAGTTATTTTCTTTCCCAGGTTCATTCGGTGACTCTTCTTGCACCAAAGCATTTCTACTGCTACCACCCTTCTTACTAGCATGTGTACATTCAAAAGATCTATGTCCTTCTCTACAATTATAACAAGTTCCTCAAAAACTTCCTCTGCTATAACCACCTCAGTAGTTACTGCCTCTACCTCTAGATGAACTTTCACCTTTCCACTCGGTCTTGCCTTTGTCCAGATTTGTCTTTTCTAGTTCAGATCTACAATTTTCACTATTAGATCTACCTCTTCCTCTAGGGAATCTACCACCTCAATCTCTTTGTCTTTTCTCATGTCTTTTATTCAATTTCTCCTCAACCTTCAAGGAAAATTGATAAGCCTCTTCAATTCTCTCCAACTTGACCAAACTAATTTCCTCTTCGATGGAAACTCTCAAACCATTCAGGTATCTACCAATTCATTCCACATCATCTTCATCATGTCTAGATCTGATATCTAATCTATAGAATTTCTCAGTATATTCTTTTACCGAGCTATCTTTCTGCCTTAAACTTTGCATTCCACGAACTAGGTTAATCTGATAATCATAAGGTAAGAACTTTCCTTTCAATTTATTCACCATTTTATTCCATACCTTGATTTTTTCTTTTCATTTCTTCTTCCTATCTAGCTAAAGATGTTCCCACCATAAGGATGCATGAGTTTTCAACTTTGTGCTTGCAATCTTCACCTTGTCTTCAAGAATGTTTTCATACTCAAAATACTTTTCCATCTCAGTGATCCAGTCCACCAATTCATCAGAATCTAGCTTTCCACCATACTCAGGAGGGTTGAAATGTGGTGTAGACTTTAGACTTGTCAAAGCCTTCAAAAATATTTCTTCACCTTGATTTATAATAGTTGTAGGTTCTGCATTCACCTGTTCTTCCTCAACTTCATCATCACTAACATATTCAAGATGTTTGCCTCTTATCTAGGATATTTCAACATCTTCTAATCTAGTAGCAATCTTCCTTAGCATATCTACCAATCCTGGATCTGTATCTTGCCTCCCACAAACCATCTTGACAACCCTCCTATAATTGTAGGTCAGATCGCAATCTTCTACAACAAAACAATCAACTAGGGCTTCTCAAGAGGAAACTACAAACCTAGATCTGTAGACCTAGATGAAGATCTCACCTCACTCTGATACCACCTGATGCAAGATTTGGGCCAAGAGGGGCCAAAAAATGACACACCCTAATGATCCAACCTGCTCAACAACACGTGAAAGAAACAATGCACAATAGTGAGAGAGAGAGAATGCAGGATCTTTCATTAATTTTCATCAAATAGAATCATACATGTTAGGATTTAAGGCTTTCATAGTTAGGGATAGATATTAAAATGAATTATAGAAGTCCTCAAACATGAGAGGATCTACCAAAAATCTCCAATCTATTATCTTCCTATCTCTATCTAAAAAAGGCCCCCTAAACTACAACCAAACAACTACATTTATACAAGAGTATACCAAACTGAGTCAACCTTTAGATCCATAATCAATGGAAGGAACAGTCAGATCTGGGACCACATGCTTCCCAATGATGGATTCTAGTATTAAATCTTTGACCCATAATAAATGCACAAGTCAGCTCAACATAAAATTAAAAGAAACTACTCCGTAAGCAAGGATGATCGAGCAATAGACAAGAATTGCCAAGCACCAGTGAAACAAATGACCACCTAGGAGATAACCGACCACACTTGATAATCAAAGGAAATTGACCAACTACCAACCAACTTGGTCAAAGAAGAAATTGAGCAACATAGACAAACTCCAAAACATTTTTGGTGACACAGGATTGCCAAGGACCCAAGATGCTCCTGCATCACTAGTGCAGCAAAACAAGCTATGGAAGTTGAGCATCAGAAGAGTCCCTCTCCACCACCTTCATTTAACATTGAAGATGAATCAATGAATGTGGAAGGAATGAATATTACATTGAAAACTGATGAAAACCCTTTTAGCCACCTAGAGAATATTGTTGACAATTCAGCTTTTGAAGAGCAAGACATGTTAATTGAATAGGAAAGGAAAGAAATAAGGAAAGAAGAAGAGACACAAGAAGAAATTCAAGTAAACACAGTGAGTCAAGGACAAAAAGAAACACCTAGCAAAGTGGAAATTAGTCCTACCCCTAAGATTGCAGCTAAGAAGCCACAAATTGAATCACTATTTGTTGATATTGGGAAATAAGTTGATGATGATGATCAAATGGAGTTGACCTCATCTCTGAACAAGATTATTGGAAATAACACGAAGGTGAAAAGCCTTGAAGGATTATTGCAAGAAGTAACAGGAAAGTTGCAAAGTGTTGTGACTAATCAAGTAATAGGAGAAGATCCACATACTAAAGCCAGAGAAGTTATGAAGACTTTTGATAATGAATTTACTAATTTTTCAGACATTTCTACAGTGAAGGCCCAGGCAACCTATGAGGCCAAAATGTTTCTTGATATAAGTCAAAATATTAGGAATGATATCAATAATTTGGATGTGTGCATAAAAGATATGAGAAGGAATTTGAACAAAGGAAAAGCTCTGTATATACAGTGTACAAATTCAAATAGTAATGTATCTGAAGTGACTGAGAAGATTAAAGAAAAGATGACTAAAATTCAAATAGAAGTGATACTGTTAGCCAGTCCTAATGTAAAGATACTAGGTGTAGAGAAAAGAATCTGTAAGATAAATGATGAAATCAAGATTCTTAATGATGAGAAAGATAAGAAATTGAAAAGATTCGCTCTTCTAAGAGAGCACATTTCAATCAAGATAAGCATTATTGAAGGACAGTTGGAAGAATGTCTTGCATCTAAGACATCTTATGATAATTTTAACTTTACAAGTCTTTGAGCATGTGAGATCACATCTTATGGTTTGTGTGCACTACTCAGTGTTGCAGACACCATTAAGAAGGCATGGAAGAAAGAATTGGAGAGCATAAAAGTGAACTTTGCATATGTGTTGCAAGCCTACTGACTCTGGAAATTTGAATCAAGGTAAACAGTTTTGTGAACATAGTTTTGGAACCCTTTTTGTCATTGTTGTCAAACGAGGAGTGATAGCAAAAAAATGATATATATAATAAGGAAGTATATTCCTACCGGGAGCATAGATAAAATGTAATGTTCCTCCAACCCTAACAAATCTTGGTTATGCTCACTAGGGAGTTAGATCATGCTATAAGTGATTTCATGGTTATTTTGTAAGAGTATGATCCTTCTTGAGATGGTTGATTACTAATCATGATAACTTCATATTTCAATTTGGGAAATAATAATATTTACATAAGTATGTCCTTTATATCTTCTTGTGTTTCAATGATAGTTTATGATCTTAATAGATCACCTGATAGACTTATATGCTTCTTTGAAAAATCCTAATTATTAATATTTATGTTTACCTTAGGTTAATTGATTATAATCACTTAAGGGTTCACTCTATTATCTTCTCTAATAATGTTACTTGGGATTAGATATGATTAATACATTTAGGGTTATATGATTTTTTTATCTTGTTTTGATAATGAGACATTTTGAGTACATGCCTGATGGTTAAATGGGTTTGTGAAAGTTAATAGATGATTTACATTTACATGAATATGTTATGATGCATTCTGGTTATACAATATGGAAAAAAGATTATTCTAGTACTAACAACACTAATCCAATCATGCTTTGTTGAGGTCACTATTTGATGTGAGTGTAGGATAAGGGGAGGTAGTCATAGTTACTCCTACAGGAGGTCCACATGATGTCACACTCTCCATCCTTGTTTTCCCTTGTCTGTTTATATATGTATATATGCATGTTGGTTTTTGTTGTAGGATGTAGGTACCAGGCATCGACTCCACCTAGCTACACAGGTCTGAGCATGCCTTCAAAATCCTCGAACTGTTGTTGTGTGGAGATATTACCAAGATTACTCTCAAGGTTACACGTGAACTTAGATTTATGTATAGGACTAGCTAGGGGATTTGAATTGAGCATGTGATGTGGTCTTGTGATTTATGATTTGATGTTGTTCTGAGATTAATGATGTGAGTTAGATTTATCCTTGTAAGTATATGTATATATATTTATTATATATGTGTTATAATTGAATGTATGTTACATATGTATGTGTATATGTGGGTGCACACGCATATACCCATGCTTATATAAATAATAATATTTATATGATTTTATTGATTTTGTAAATGGTATGTTGTTTATAATAATTAACTAAAGTATATTAATGTATTAAACAAAAATTAAAAATAGTAATTAATAAAAGAAATGGTCTTTGTAGTAAAACTAGCTATCTAGGAGGGAGTTGAAATCGAGACCTCCTAGAAGTTAGGCTAGTTGGTTTCCATGTGTGCTATGTATTTTCCTTGAAAGTTATTTGTTTGACTTTCTTGTTATGATTTTCTTTTTAAGCTATTTTAATTAAATTTATTAAAACTTTGTTAAGTGCTTACGGGAATAATTGGTTTGACTTTTCAACCAACTATGGAAGTTGGAGAAGTTGCTTCCTGTAAAGAAACTCCTCCAACCACATAGTTGGAGGATAAATAATTGAAGTTTTTGTGTTGTTGAGGAGAGAGAATTTATGCAAGATTTTTGGGAGTTGTCTGTAATTATTTTTCCAAAAATTTATTTGAAGTTTTTGAGTCTCTATTTAGTGAAAACAAGTGTATGTGGATTGCTGGAGTTTGATTGCCAAATTTAGCTTTCTAGGAGGCTATCTATTCAAGGCTTGAAGATTAGCAGAGAGTCTCCAATCAAGAGAAGAGAACTTCTCTGCAGGACCCTAGGTAGGGTCTATACTCGGATGAATTTCCTAATTCTCTTGTGTGTATTTGTGGATGTGTTTGTGTGTTCTAGAAATTAATAATGTGTTCTTATGATATATCAATATTCTCTGGTTATATATGTTTATGTATTAAATATTATTGAGAACATATACTGTCTGCGGGAAGTTTAATGACATGGTTTATTAATTTTCTTTGTCAAAACTCTTCCTGGATGTCTATGGTTAATTATATGATATATATATATATATATATATATATATATATATATATATATATATATATATATATATATATATATATATATATATATATATATATATATATATATATATATATATATATATGAATGTGTGTGTGTGTGTTATTAAATGTTTATATTATTCATATGATCTGACTTATAATTAGGATGATAAGGAAAAATATGTTAATTGAAAATGCACAAAGTATTCTGGTTTCTTTTTATATACCCGTACTATATTATTTATAACTTTTGAGCCAAACATTATTTTGAAAATCACTCTGGTGAGAGTGTGCGAAATTAGGTTTAAAACTTAGCAAAATCCAATGGTTCAAAATCTATTTCCCATCAATATTTATTAATTTATAATTTATATTACTTTTTTTTTCTATTTAAACCTATTGTGGAAACTTTAGAGTCATGGATTTTAGTGTTGGGTACATGTTTGGCTTGGGGTTTGGTCTGTATCTTCCATGCTTGATCCTAGTCTCTACCTCCATCTTTTAATATTCATTTTATTGCTTTAAGTTTATCATAATGTTTTCTTAATTAATGTGGAACTTTGTATCCCCTATGTATGCTCATTACATTATTTTTTGAGATTTTATGGTGTACTTATTATGTTTTGCACTTGGCATACAATTGAGCTTAGTTTATGAAGCTAGGACTCGTCTCATTGGCCTGTGTGCATGAGAGGGTTCTATAGACCAATAAATAAGCTATGGAAAGTTTTACATATGCATGTGGCAAGTCTTGTGATTTTCTTTGAGGTGTCTTTTGATAGACATACTTCTGATGGTTCCTGTTATGTATATGTTTAGGTTTAGGACTCCCTCTGAGGGCCTGAGTGCGTAGGGGAGTTTCCTAAATCTATGGATCAGGACATGGAAGTGTTATTTTATGTCTTTGGCTAGTGATGTGGTAAGGGAATAGGAAACCTAAGTGAGTGGCTCACAATAGGTGTTGGAACCCTAAATTGGTTGCCAGATGATCCTATGGGTGGGTTTGTAAAAACTGATAACATTAAAAATTAACCTAGGAAGGGGGGATTCAAAAGATAATGAAAGAAAACATAATAATGGCCACATAGATCTGATTGGAGTATTGGGACCATGGATAACTGCCAAGATGGATCCCTATTCATAAAGGGGGGCCGGGGTTAGATGGTTTCCAAGGTGGATCCCAATACACAGGTTGTGTGATGACACTCACTTAGGTGGTCTCCTAGAACCTTAACCTCAGTGTTATGGTATGATGATCTTTTATGTGCTTTATTCTTGTTCTTTTGAGTCTTGGATTCATTGGTATTTGAGACTTAGATTTCCTTAAGGTCTTGAGAGTACCTTGGTTCCATCTCCTAGCACAGGGGGTGGAACTTTACCAGTTTCACATGGTTGGGTGGCGGATTTCTTTCTAGGTATTGTCCGCGGTTCGTGTCATGGCTTGGATTCTAAGTTGTTCAGTGGTGAAGATTCTATTCTTGTATCATGTATCTCTATCTTTTGTTATCAAGATGTAAAGATGTATTGTAAGCCTTTGGGAAACTTGATGTAATTATCTTTCTGTATGCCTTTGGGCCATGTGCAACAACTATAATTGTAATTGTGTTGAAATTGTAAGAAAGAAGTTATGTATTTGGGAAGGGTAGTTTTAGGAATTTCAAAAGATGATTGAATATTGGTAATTAGACATGGATTATGTTTAAGTAATTCCTACCCTATCTCTCTTATGCATTTTAAAATGAAATTGAAAGTAATGATTCTATGTAAGTATTGGCAATAGATGAAAACTTCTAAAAGAAAACTCATTTTGTTAGTGAAAAGATGTGCTAAGGGTTGAAGGGTATCTCCAAGTGAAATAGTAAGGGAAATGAAACATGTACGTTATTGAAATTAGTAATGAGAGGTGATTTCTTAAATGTATAATTTCAATGTGTATCATGTAAGGTTATTTAAACTAGGTTCTAATCTCAATTCTTAACTATATTTATACAAGGTTATAGATGATAATTTGTGGAAGTTAGACTTGTGGAAAGAAATGATTTAGTGAATGGTTTATGTTGGTTAGTAATAGATGGTTAAGTACTTTACACTTTTTCTATTATGATCTTTGAAATGAAAATGTAAAGTAAGGACTTTTAATAGATGGTTTATGTGATGATAGTGCATAAATAAGGTTAAGGAGAAAACAAATGAAAAATGAAAGGATAAATGTACTTTGTGTATTAGATAAATGATGGGCTTCTCATTCATTTCTAAAAGTGAATATCTATGCAAATTAGGTAAAGAAAATAAATGCAATTATCTCATTAATGTAATTAGTTTTGATGAGGAATGAAAACAATGTCTCAATATAAATTGAAGTGAAACAAAAATATAATTGCATTAGATTAAGTAATAAAATGTATTGCTTGATAATGGTAAACAAATTCATTAAGGGAACCTTCAGGAATGTACTTGTAAATGGTAATGATGATAAGTTAGAATGTTAGAAAAAATAAAATTGTTAGTTGTAATTTTAGGTTATAGACCCAATTCCTTATGGGTTCCTTGTTGGGGACATTACATTTGGTATTAGAGCCCTAGGTTGCTACATTGGGAGCTCTAGGGTCTATTTGTGTTTAATTTAGTTTCTTCTTCTTATTATTAAGCTATGTCAACTCAATGGATATACTTAGGTTGTAACATTGTTCCAAGATGCTTTCCAACATCATAAAGTCTCTTATGAATAAGCTCACTATTATCCCTCATCATCTCAACAAAGATTATTCCCATGTGAATGTGTGGGAGAACAAAATTTGAGTAATGACTTGCAGGGAGCTCAAATGAGACAACTCTAATATTGATTTTGCTAAGCTAGAACCCATCAGAATAAAAGTTATCCATGAGGAGGCAACTTATGCTGACTATTATGATAGGGATAGAGTATAAGCCCTAGGTTGTTCTACGAAGAACCTTTGGAATCATACTTGACCTACTGGCAATACTTGAGTCTATTGTGTTTTTCCATCTGGTATTTTCTTTCGACCTACCAAACTTGAATACATTGTGTCTTCTTTTTAAGTTTTCTTTATGTTAATTAACTTGAGCACTAGACAAAAAAGGTATGTTTTCTATATATCTACCATAATATCTTGAAAGAAAGGATTATTTGAAATGATTATTTATGTTTTGCATTATAATATTCAAGAATTATTGAAACTTGGGTGTTGTGTTCTTATCCTTGTTCTAAGAAAATCTTAAAGAATTATAAGGAAAGTTATTTATCTTATCCCCTGATATTATGATGATTTCTATAAATGGCTGCCAAAATAGTCTCCAAGTGATTTGAAAAGTTAAATACTCTACTCTCCTATAAATGTTAGTTAACATTGTGATTTTTTATTTTAAAGCTAGTAATATAAAATCTCAAGATAGATTCAAATCATGTTGTACTTATGGTTGGGAACAAGGGATGATTAGGTTTCTAGGACAAAAAGGATTGTAATATTGGATGGTTTTCATGTATAGTAAATGTACCTTTATCCTTCCTCAAGAACTTAGGAATTTACAAACTTATATTTTCTTGAAAAAGTGATAATGTGTTGAAATTAGGTAAGATCTGATATTTCAAAATATGACAAGATTAAGAAGTATCTCTCTTTTATATATCCTATAAAAGTAAGAAATTAAATCTATTGTCTAAATCAAATGTGTCTCTCCCTTATTTCCTCAAGAAATATGTTTAAAAGAATAAATTACATTGGGGAAAATCAATGTACCATTAAGGAGAATGTACTTAGCTAGAGGAAACCCTTGGGTAAAGGACATGTGTCCCCAAGGTTTTGTAATAAATAGGATCATAAGTACACAATTGTTGAAAGGAGAAATGTTTGATTATATGGCAAGAGTTCTAAATTATATATGATCCTTGTAAGTGGTGTGAATTGAACCAATGAAAAATCATCAACTATAAGGAAAGAATAGGATATTAAACAAAATTGTGTAGTAATTATTTACATTGTTTGCATTTTGTGTGTGAAATGAAAGTTAAAGATAACAACATTGATATGATATAGGAATGATGAGTTATTATGAAAGGAATAATTATATGTCTATTAGAATAAGATTTAAGTCAAACTTTCTATCTGTCCTAAAATGGAAATATTATAAGAATGTGAATTTGTAGGTAATGGTATAGATGTCATATTGAAGATGTGAATAAGGATAATAATAATACTGGTAGTTCTCCTCAAATGTGTGTACAAAAGGTTAGTGGGTTGAACATATTAATTTGATTGATTAAAACGGTAGTCGTAGGACTCATGTACTCTCTCCCTCTATTAAAGAATCTATGACTTTTATTTTGAGAAAATGGTAAATTTATACAAACTTATTAATGTTGGGAAAATATATACTCGTATTCAAATTATTATGAACTTCTAGGATATGGAATTGATTAAATAAGCTAGTTAATAAGTAATGTTGATGAAACTCTAGCTTAATGAATCATGTTAAAATTTATTAGGGATATCTTTATGTGTATTTTCATAATACAACACTAATAAATTGTTATAATAGAATCATAAAGGGTATCTTAAGTTGCACTCTTTGAAACGAATGTGTATTCTATCTTGCATGTAAGTTGATATTAGATATTCTCCTATAAGTATACCTTAGATATTATGGGCAAGAATAACTTGTTCCATAAAAGAGATCTATTTTTATCTTGTTAGAAAGGTTACTCAAAAATTTATGTGCTGATGTATGTGGCAAATTTAATATTTGAAGGGTTTTAGTTTTAAATGCTCACATAGGCAGTAGTATGATAGTAGTATCTTATGTATACACATTGAGAATAAATAACCCTTGTATCAATCTATATCTACTTTAGAGGATGAAATTTAAATTCTTAATTGCATTTTGAAATCCTAAAACATATTTTTCTATTAAAGCAACTCCTAAATCCCGAGGTGAAAATTATACCTAATATATTAATGTTAAACTAGAGTAGAAAAGTATGTAATATTTTTATTTTATATTTGGCCAGTGGCTAGAAACTCCTGACTTCCAGGAGTAAGTCAAATCTGAGGGAGGGATGATGTAATGCCCCTCCAACCCTAACAAATCTTGGTTATGCTCACTAGGGAGTTAGATCATGCTATAAGTGATTTCATGGTTATTTTGTAAGAGTATGATCCTTCTTGAGATGGTTGCTTACTAATCATGATAAATTCATATTTTAATTTAGGAAATAATAATATTTACATAAGTATGTCCTTTATATCTTCTTGTGTGTCAATGATAGTTTATGATCTTAATACTAAAAGGATCACCTGATAGACTTATATGCTTCTTTGTGAAATGCTCATTATTAATATTTATGTTTACGTTAGGTTAATTGATTATAATCACTTAAGGGTTCGATCTGTTATCTTCTCTAATAATGTTACTTGGGATTAGATATGATTAATACATTTAGGGTTATATCATTTGTTTATCTTGTTTTCATAATGAGACATTTTGAGTACATGCATGATGGTTAAATGGGTTTGTGAAATTTAATAGATGATTCACATTTACATGAATATGTTATGATGCATTCTGGTTATACAATATGGAAAAAATATTATTCTAGTACTAACCACACTAATCCAATCATACTTTGTTGATGTCACTGTTTGATGTGAGTGTACGATAAGGGGTGGCAGTCGTAGTTACTCCTATAGGAGGGCCACACGATGTCGCACTCTCCATCCTTGTTTTCCATTATTTGTTTATATATATGTATATATGCATGTTGGTTGGTGTTGTAGGATGAAGGTACCAGACATCAATTCCACTTGGCTACACAGGTCTAAGCGTGCCTTCAAAATCCTCAAACTATTTCTGTGTGGAGTTATTACCAAGATTACTCTCAAGGTTACCCATGAACTTAGAGTTATGTATAGCCCTAGCTGGGATATGTGAATGTAGCATGTTATGTGGTCTTGTGATTTATGATTTGATGTTGTTCTGAGATTAACGATATGAGTTAGATTTATCCTTGTAAGTATATGTATATATATTTATTATATATGTGTTATAATTGAATGTATGTTATATATGTATGTGTATATGTGGGTGCACACGCATATACCCATGCTTATATAAATAATAATATTTAGATGATTTTATTGATTGTGTAAATGGTATGTTGTTTGTAATAATTAAATAAAGTATATTAATGTATTAAACAAAAAGTAAAAATAGTAATTAATAAAAGAAATGGTCATTGCAGTAAAACTAGCTATCTAGGAGGGAGTTGAAATCGAGACCTCCTAGAAGTTAGGCTAGTTGGTTTCCGTGTGTGCTATGTATTTTCCTTGAAAGTTATTTGTTTGACTTTCTTGTTATGATTTTCTTTTTAAGCTATTTTAATTAAATTTATTAAAACTTTGTTAAGTGCTTAAGGGAATAATTGGTTTGTTTTTTCAACCAACTATGGAAGTTGGAGAAGTTGCTTCCTGTAAAGAAACTCCTCCAACCATGTACTTGGATGATAAATAATTGAAGTTTTTGTGTTGTTGAGGAGAGAAAATTTATGCAAGATTTTTGGGAGTTGTCTGTAATTATTTTTCCAAAAATTTATTTGAAGTTTTCAAGTCTCTGTTTACTGAAAACAAGTGTATGTGGATTGCTGGAGTTTGATTTCCAAATGAAGCTTTCCAAGAGGCTATCTACTCAAGGCTTGAAGATTTGTAGAGAGTCTCCAGTCAAGAGAAGAGAATTTCTCCGCAAGACCCCAGGTAGGATCTATACTAGGATGAATTCTCTAATTCTCCTGTGTGTATTTTTGGATGTGTTTGTGTCTTCTAGAAATTAATCATGTGTTCTTATGATATATCAATATTCTCAGGTTATATATGTTTATGGATTAAATATTATTGAGAACATATACTGTGTGTAGGAAGTTTAATGACATGGTTTATTAATTTTCTTTGTCAAAACTCTTCCTGGAAGTCTATGGTTAATTATATGATTTTAATTTGGTATATATATATATATATATATATATATATATATATATATATATATATATATATATATATATATATATATATATATATATATATATATATATATATATATATATATATATATATATATATATATGAATGTGTGTGTGTGTTATTAAATGTTTATATAATTCATATGATCTGATTTATAATTAGGATGATAATGAAAAATATGGTAATTGAAAATGGACAAAGTATTCTGGTTTGTTTTTATATACCCATACTATATTATTTATAACTTTTGCGCCAAATATTATTTTGAAAATCTCTCTAGTGAGAGTGTGCGAAATTAGGTTTTATCCAACATATATAAAACCTAGAAAAATCCAACAGTTCAAAACAAAGTTATTCTTACCACACCAAGACTATATTTTTATGACAGTCATATTGCAATAGTTATGCATAGATTCCTACAGGTTCATTAGTTTATAGTACAATCTTTTTCCCATCAATATTTATTAATTTATGATTTATATTACTTTTATTTTCTATTTAGACCTATTGTGGAAACTTTAGAGTCATGGATTTCAGTGTTGGGTACATGTTTGACTTGGGGTTTGGTCTGTATCATCCATGCTTGATCCTGGTCTCTTCCTGCATCTTTTAATATTCATTTTATTACTTTAAGTTTATCATAATTTTTTCTTAATTCATGTGGAACTTTGTATCCCCTATGTATTCTCATTACTTTATTTTTTGAGATTTTATGGTGTACTTATTATGCTTTGCACTTGGCATATAATTGAGCTTAGTTTATGACACTAGGACTCATCTCGGTGGCCTATGTGCATGAGAGGGTTCTCTAGACCTATAAATAAGCTGTGGAAATTTGTACAAATGCATGTGGAAAGTCTTTTTATTTTCCTTGAGGTTTATTTTGATAGAAATCCTTCTGATGGTTCTTGTTATGTATATGTTTAGGGTTAGGACTCACTCTGAGGGCTTGAGTGCATAGGGGAGTTTTCTAAACCTATGGATCAGGACATGGAAGTGTTATTTTATATCTTTGGCTTGTGATGGGATAAGAGAATAGGAACCCTAAGTGAGTGGCTCACCATAGGTGTTGGAACCCTAAATTGGTTGCCAGATGATCCTATGGGTGGGTTTGTAAAAAGTGATAACATTAAAAATTAACCTGGGAAGGGGGGATTCAAAAGATAATGAAAGAAAACATAATAATGGCCACACAGATCTAATTGGAGTACCGGGACCAAGGATAACTCCCAGGGTGGATCTCTATTCATAAAGGGGGGACCGGGGTTACATGGTTTCCAGGGTGGATCCCAATACATAGGTTGTGTGATGACACTCACTTAGGTGGTCTCCTAGATCCTTAAACTTAGTGTTATGCTATGATGATATTTTATGTGATTTATTCTTGTTCTTTTGAGTCTTGGATTCATTGTTATTTGAGACTTGGATTCCCTTAAGGTCTTGAGAATACATTGGTTCCATCTTCTAGCACGGGGAGTGGAACTTTACCAATTTCACATGGTTGGGTGGAAAATCTCTTTCGAGGTATTATTCAAGGTTTGTGTCATGTCTTAGATTCTGAGTTGTTTAGTGGTGAAGATTATATTCTTGTATCATGTATCTCTATCTTTTGTTATCAAGATGTAAAGATGTATTGTAAGCCTTTGGGAAACTTGATAGAATTATCTTTATGTATGCCTTTGGGCCATGTGCAACAACTATAATTGTAATTGTGTTGAAATTGTAAGAAAGAAGTTATGTATTTGGGAAGGGTAGTTTTAGGAATTTCAAAAGATGATTGAATATTGGTAATTAGAGAGGGATTATGTTTAAGTAATTTCTACCCTATCTCTCTTATGCATTTTAAAATGAAATTGAAAGTAATGATTCTATGTAAGTATTGGCAATAGATGAAAAATTCTGAAAGGAAACTCATTTTGTTAGTGAAAAGATGTGCTAAGGGTTGAAGGGTATCTCCAGGTGAAATAGTAAGGGAAATGAAACATGTATGTTATTGAAATTATTAATGAGATGTGATTTCTTAAATGTATAAGTTCAATGTGTATGATGTAAGGTTATTTAAACTAGGTTCTAATCTCAATTCTCAACTAGATTTATACATGGTTATAGATGATAATTTGTGGAAGTTAGACTTGTGGAAAGAAATGATTCAGTGAATGGTTTATGTTGGTTAGTAATAGATGGTTAAGTACTTTACACTTTTTCTATTATGATCTTTGAAATGAAAATGTAAAGTAAGGACTTTTAATAGATGGTTTATGTGATGATAGTGCATAAATAAGGTTAAGGAGAAAATAAATGCAAAATGAAAGGATAAATGTACTTTGTGTATTAGATAAATGATGGGCTTCTAATTCATTTCTAAAAGTGAATATCTATGCAAATTAGGTAAAGAAAATAAATGCAATTATCTCATTAATGTAATTAGTTTTGATGAGGAATGGAAACAATGTCTCAATGTAAATTGAAGTGAAATGGAAATAGAATTGTATTAGATTAAGTAATAAAATGTATTGCTTGAGAATGGTATATGAATTCATTAAGGGAAACTTAAGGAATGTACTTGTAAATGGTAATGATGATAAGTTAGAATGTTAGAAAAAATAAAATTGTTAGTTGGAATTTTAGGAAATAGATCTAATTGCTTATGGGTTCCCTGGTGGGGACATTACATAAAATATATGGAGTCATAATGATTATGAAGATATAATTTTTTTATGGCCGCGATTTTGAGTTTTTTAGTTTTGAGACTTAGCCAATTTTCTCATATGTTTCCACCAATGATAAAGGGGGAGATTGTTGGAAATTTGGCTGAGTTAGATATCTAGATGTTGTCATTATGGAAACATATGATCTATGTGAATAATGAAGATGACAGAGAGAAAGTATGATAGAGTGCAGAGAAAAATTGTCTAAGTATAAGCAGTATTTTCCCAATGTACCCAGAAGATAGTTTTGATTGGCGACGTCGGCTGAAGTAAGTTCAGTGCTTGAGCACTTGAACATGGATACTATGATGCATATTGAAGACTCACCTAAGAGCGCAAGTCTATATGGCATGTTCAAAAGAAGTTATTGCAATATTACACGAACAATGTTAAAGCCGACAAGACAATATAGAAGACATAATTGGTAAAGAGTTAAGGGATTATTTTTTTTATCAAAATAATGTCTTAATCATATAAAGGGATGACATCCTAGATGTTAACCCTTGGGTAGCGCATTGTAAAATATATTTTGTAAAGTGATTTATTTTTAGTAAAGCTAACTGTAAAAGTTATTATCCCTAATAACTTGTATAAATGTAAGGCATATGGAATGTGAAGTATAGAATGAGAATGAGATAGATGATATAGAGAAAATATATGTTAAAGCTATTGATGCAAAGTTGTGAAAGACAAGAAAGTAGTATAAGGTTATGTACCTTGCCCTATTTTCTAATTAGTAATCATTGTACATTACTTTTTTGGGCAGTGGGCTCATCTTGTAATCATTTGTAATCAGTACTACCAGCTCTTAGTAGGGTTGAGGCTTCTAACAAGGCCTAGAGTCACATAATTAGGACTGAGACACTATACATATGTAACAGGCTCCTAACAGGGTCAACATCCTTAACATGATACTTTTGAATAGTTGATCTTTGTGGGTATCATCCCCACTGGGGCTTTCCCTTGGCCAGGGTTTCCTCGAGAACAAATAATGTGTTATGAGTTCATTTTCTTTATTGTTATGCATGTTCTTTAGTTTACTCTATTATGTAAGCATAAATATAATATGTTATATCCATAATTAGGCAAAAGTATAAGTTTGTAGAATACTGATTCACCCCCCCCCCCCTCTCAGTATTCCCTATTTCTAACATCTTCATAGAGTCCATCCTCTAACAAGGAATTTTCATGTTGGTACATCTTTTGTGGGCATCATTCCAACTAGGGTTTAGTCTCTGATCAAGAGGTTCCCTAGTTAACATATCTTGTGTTATTGTGTTGTTGTGTATGTTCATCTTTATATGGTTGTCATTTACATTGATTACATGGTTCAAATTTGTTAATAAAGGAAAGAGTTGTATTTATCTGATAACTGATTCACACCCGCCCCCCCCCCCCCCCCCCCATCTCTTAGTTATCTTGGTGGATTTTACTTTTTAACAATTAGTATCAGAGCACTAGGTCCTTGAAAGAAAATTTTAACAACTTAAGGAGATCCATGGAGAATCATTTCAGGAAAGAAAACCTTAAGTTTGGAGTGAACTATGACAGCTGGAAATAAAAGATGAAGACACATTTGCTATGTTTAGGAATAGGATATAGGTTAATCACAAAGAATTCAAAGACTACCATTGAAGAAGACAAAATTGAAGAATCTACTAATGAGGAAAGATATATGTTCATGTGTAACATACTTGCCAAAGAAGCACTATTGTCATCCCTTCCAGAGAATGAGTACAATCAAGTCAAATATATAAGAACATCTCATAAAATTTGGTTAGCTTTACAATCTACTTTTGAATGTGATGTACATGCAAAGAGAGTCAAATTACTTAATTGGATATGTGCATTTGAAGATATAAGAATGATGGAAGATGAATCTGTTAGAAGTTATATTGGTATAATGTCAGAGATTTTTGCAGGTATCAAATCTTGTGAAGGAAACAAGATAGAGAATGAAGTGATATGGAAGATTCTAAAGACATTAAATCATGTATTTAAGCATACAACATAGATGATTGAGAAAGTTATACCTTGTACTAAGAACTTCACCAAAGAAACCTTTCTTGGAAGACTAGAAGCAGTAGAGATAAGCTTGAGATAGTTGGGAGATCTACCTAGAATTGAGACAACATTCAATGCACTTAGTGTTCACCATACCTTGTCAAGAAGCATTAGTGTGAGTGAAGATTATTCTAGTGGTAGAAGATCTAAGAATGAAGAAGATGGGAAGATTGAGGAAGGAATTGTCTTTCTTGTGAAAAGAGAACCATGATGAAGGGTGCTCCCCTTAATACCACAAACACATAACAGACATAGAGAAACAACAATAATAATATGCAAGAACAGAAAATTGGCTTCTTATTATCTCCACAAATGTGGAATTACAAATTTTTAGAATTACAAAATGCAAAGCCACATGGGCATTCCCTTACAATATTCTGTAGGAAAAATCCTCGAACTATTACCTAGATCTACTACCCAGAACTATCCTGAACTGCCTAAGACAATAATACAGCCTTCCTTATATAGGCAATTTTCCACCACCTGGGAAGGTTCCAGAATTTTAGCTAATAAGGCCGACCAAACTTAGAATTATTTTATTTGACATTTTATTACATCATAGTTGGCTCAAGATAACCTTTGAAACCCGAACAGAAATTTTGAAGAAAATTATTTTATGCCATTTCAGGTGACCCAACTTCTGAAGACCATAAGTCATCACCAGTTGACCTGATTGGCTATTATAACCCCATTTCGGAAATGCCACGAAGTGCTCTACAGGATTGACACGTGAAAGCGCCCCTCACCCAAATTTTAAACCTCATCCGGGGCCTCTAAAGCCTTCAAAACTGAGTTCAAAGTTTCTGTACCCTGCTGCCAATACCGAAAATCTTCAATATCTTCCAATATACACTTGATTTGGCAATGAAACTTTACTGGTAGACTTATATGACCAAAATGAACCTCCAAGAAAGAAATCAGATCATTCTGAGCACATACAAAAATTACCAAAAATAGTAACTTTCCATAAATAGCAACTCTGCACAAAATAGCCCTTATTGAATATAAAAATAGAAAATTTTTTTTGGGTGATGCAAGATTGCTCTTACACCCAAGATGCTCCTGCATTAGACACCCAGGGTAATTTGAGAAGTGACCCTGTCACGACTCGGGTGTGTAGAGGAAAACCAAGACGGCTAACCTCCTCCTTTGTCAGCAATGATGAATCTTCAATAGGTTATCCTTTCCACTTGACCAGATATTCTTCATATGTCCTGTTCCTTGTGCTTCTACCAACACGACTGTCCAGTATATCTTCGATCTCCTTAGTGTCTGAACTAGTTGTTGGAATACTCCACTGTGTTGTTGTGATCTCATCTTCAACACCTCTTTCATGATACTCTGTCAGATCTGAAATGTTAAACACTGGTAAAATATTTAGCTTAGTAGGCAATTTTAACCCATATGCATTTCCTGAATCATGTTTCTTCAGTATCCTACATGGTCCAAACTTCTTCATTTTCAGCTTGTTATATGTACCAACTGGAAACCGCTCCTTCCACAAATGAACCATGACTTCATCACCAACCTAAAATTCTTTATACCTCCTTTTCTCATCTACCTTAGCCTTATACTATGCGTTCATCTTGGTAATATGCTTCCTCACCTCCCCACGGATGTTCTTCAAGTGTTCTGCAAAATCTTCAGCTTCAGCACTACGTATTTCTCCTTTATCTATCTTCCTCAATTCAAATGCATTTCTTGGACTACTTCCATATACAATCTGAAATGGTGATTTACCAGTGCTCCTGTTGACAGAATTATTGTATGCAAATTCTGCCTGTGGTAAAATCAAATCCCATCCTATTGGCTTATCTCCAACCAAACATCTCAGCAAATTTTCCAAACTCCTATTCACCACCTCTGTCTGTCCATTCGTCTATGGTAGATGTGATGAACTAAACTTCAAATCTATCTTTAACTTCTTCCATAATGTACGCCAAAAATATCCAACAAACTTAGTGTCCCGATTTGAAACTATGGTCTTTGGCAAACCATGAAGTCTCACTACTTCTCTGCAAAATAATTCTGCTACATGAACAACATCATTAGTCTTCTTGCAGGGAATGAAATGTGTCATCTTAAAAAATCTATCAACTACCACAAAAATTAAATCGTGTCCCTACTGAATCCTTGGTAAACCAAGAACAAAGTCCATACTGATATCCTCCCAAGGCTTCTTTGGTATAGGTAATGGCTGATACAACCCTGTATTCTACTTCACTCCTTTCACCATTTGACATACTCTGCAACTCTGTACAAACTTCTTCACATCTTTCTGCAATTGTGGCCAATAATAATTCTCACCAACCAAAGCAAGGGTTTTATGACCATCAAAATGTCCAGCCAATCCTCCACTATGCTTCTCCTTGATGAGATTCTCCCTCATAGAACTTCATGGAATGCACAACTGACTCTCTCTGAATAGCATATCATCTTGGATGATAAAATCTAGCCATTTCATCTTGTCTAGAGTAACAGGTTCTGTACAAGCTTTCCGAGCTTCACCAAAATCAGGATCCTCTGGATACAAATTCTTGAGTTCCTTGAACCCAACCACTTCAATCTGCATTTTTGTCAGCAATAGTTGCCTTCTGCTAAGAGCATCTACAACCCTATTATACTTTCCACTCCTGTGTTTCAAAACAAATGTATAACTCTGCAAAAACTCAACCTATTTGAAATGTCTTTGATTCAATTTTCCTTGACTATTCAAATATTGCAATGCTTGATGATCAGTATACAAAACAAACTCCTTAGGAAGCAGATAGTGCCTCCACTTTTTCAATGCCTAAACTATAGCATAAAATTTCTGTTCATAAATAGAATATTTTCTCTTGGCATCATTTAATTTCTCACTGAAATAAGCAATAGGTTTACCTTCTTGGCTCATAATAGCTCCTATTGTAGTACCACTAGCATCACAATCTACTTGAAACACCTTATTAAAATCTTGAAGTGCTAAAATTGGTTGTTCTGTAAATTTTTGTTTTAACAATTGAAAACTCTTTTCTGCCCCATTAGTCCACTTAAACTCTTTTCTATCCCCTCTTATTGTTTTAGTCAAGGGTCCACAAATACTACTAAAATTTTTCATAAACTTTCTGTAAAAGCTAGCCAAACCATGAAAAGATCTTACCTCAGTAGCACTCCTTGGAGTAGGCCATTCAAGGATAGCCTGTACCTTCTCTGGGTCCATTTTTACACCTTCTCCTAAAACTACAAACCTCAAATACACCAACTCTTTCTTCACAAAACTGCACTTCTTCAAATTAATCAACAATTTCTCTTCTCTCAACTTCTCAAATACCATACGAATATGCATCATATGCTCATCTAATGTCTTACTAAAGATCAAAATATCATCTAGGTAAATAATGACAAACTTACCTAGAAATTATTTTAGAACCTCATTCATGAGCCGCATGAAAGTGCTCGGTGCATTGGTTAGCCCAAAAAGCATGACTAACCACTCATATAGTCCTTCCTTTGTCTTGAAGGGAGTCTTCCATTCATCTCCTTCTCTGATCCAAATCTGATGATATCCACTCTTCAGATTCTATACACATCCTTCATTCTCCATTCTTCTTTGGTGCTAATATCGTTGGTACAGCACAGGGACTCAGACTCTCACGGATCAATCATTTCTGTAACAGTTCATGTACTTGTCTGTTCAACTCCTCACTTTCTGCAGGTGTCATTTTGTGTGCTACCTTATTCAGAAAACTCACTCGTGGGATCAAGTCCATCTAATGACTGATCTTCCTGACTGGTGGTAATCCATCAAGCACGTTATCGGATACAATATCTTGAAACTCATTCAACAAATCTGCAACTTCTACAGGAACATCTTCTACTTCCTCTTTACCAGCTTTTGAAATTAAAGCAAAACATACATGCTCATGCCTCATACCATCTAAGAAATTTCTTCCATCAACAAAAGTTACCCTTGCATTACCACATACCTTTTCTTCAGTCTCCTTCAATGGTTTTAGCTTATGTCGCACTCCATCCTTTGTCAGGGAATAGGTATTCGCACGACCATCATGTACAGCACATCTGTCAAACTGCCATGGTCTACCCAACAACATATGACATGCATCCATAGATATGATATCACACAATACCTCATCTTGGTATCTGCCAATCTTGAACTTCACCGGGCATTGTTCATTGACCATGACGTTGTGGTCATCCTGTACCCAAGAAATTTGATATGGATGTGGGTGTTTCTGTCTTTTCAGCTTCAACTTTGTCACCATCTTTTCTAACACCAAATTGTTAGTGCTTCCACTATCAATAATCACATCACAACATTTACCTTCACACATGCACCTGGTGTGAAACAGGCTCCTCCTTTGCTCAGGTTCATTCTCACCACTCAAAAAGACTCTTCTATTAATCAACGTTTCTCCTCTTTCAGCATCTTCAGAATTTGATGATCTGACATCTTCATCTACATGTGCAACTCTGGCTTGGCCTTCATTTCTCCTGTCTATTCTACCTTGGCGCTGAGGACATTCAAATGCACTATGACCTTCTTCTCCACAGTGAAAACATGTTCCACGGAAGCCACCTCTTCCAGATCCTTGACCTCTTCCTCTTCCTCTCTGATATCTATTATTCTGATCCTGGAAGTGATTGGAATGATTTTCTCCCTGATTCTGACTGCTACTGGCCTCATCCTTCTTTTTCAGATCTTCATTTCAGCCACCATATGACCATCCACCAGATCGTCCAGCGCAACCTCTTCTGTTTTGTCTACTTTCAAACTTCTTGTTTAGCTTTTCCTCTACTTTTAGGGCAAACTGGTATGCCTCTTCAATACTGTTCATTCAAACCAGATTTAGCTCCTCCTGAATGCTTGGCCTTAACCCATTAAAGTATCGGGCAACTTTCTCCTTATCATCTTCTGCATGGCCTGTTTTGATGAGAAGTCGATAGAACTCCTCTATATACTCCTGAATAGATCTTCCTGCTTGCTTCAAACTCTAGATTTTCTTCAGTAGGTCAAGCTCATAATCAACAGGAATGAACTGTCACTTTAATTTATCCACCATCCGATCCCATCTCATGATTTTCTCCTTTCCCCTTCTATTTCACTCCAACTGAATCTATTGCCACCATATCTTCACATGACCTTTCAGTCTAGCCTTCACAAATTTGAACCTATCACGATCCTCAACATCTTCATACTCAAAATATTCCTCACATTCATTGATCCAGTCGATCAATTCTTCTGGGTTAAGATTTCCAGAAAATATAGGAACCTCAATCTTAGGTATTTTCCTAATCTTAGAAATGGCCCGAAAAAGTCTTTCTTCCTCTTGGTTCACAATTTCAACTTCTCCTTCTTGATATTCTTCTTCAGCTTCATCCTCGCTTTCATCTCTGACATTAAGATTCATTCCTCTACGAATCTCTTGTTGCAATGCTCGCACTTGTCTCTGCAGTGCCCTAACCTCAGGTGTTACAACACCAGCTCTTCCACCACGTTCCCTTCGTGGAGGCATTTTTGCAATGCACACTGAAACCCTAAATATGGTCCTGGTGCAAACTGCCTCACAGTCGACAATCTATTTACACACTCAAGAACTCCTACTCTGATACCACTTGATGAAGGGTGCTCCCCTTAATACCACAAACACATAACAGACATAGAGAAACAACTATAATAATATGCAAGAACAGAAAATTAGCTTCTTATTATCTCCACAAATGTGGAATTACAAATTTTTAGAATTACAACATGCAAAGCCACATGGGCATTCCTTTACAATATTCTATAGGACAAAGCCTCAAACTATTACCCTGATCTACTACCTAGAACTATTCTAAACTGCCTAAGGTAATAATACAGCCTTCCTTATATAGGCAATTTTCCACCACCTGGGAAAGTTCTATAATTTTAGCCAATAAGGCCGACCAAACTTAGAATTATTTTATTTTACATTTTATTACATCATAGTCGGCTCAAGATAACCTTTGAAAACTAAACAGAAATTTTGAAGAAAATTATTTTCTGCCATTTCAGGTGGCCCAACTTCCGAAGACCATAAGTCATCACTAGTTGACTCGATCGGCTATTATAACCCCATTTCGGAAATGCCACGAAGCACTCTATAGGCTTGACACATGCAAGCACCTGTCACCAAAATTTTTGACCTCATCTGGGGCCTCTAAAGCCTTCAAAACTGATTTCAAAGTTTCTGTACCTTGCTGCCAATACCAAAAATCTTCAATATCTTCCAATATACACTTGATCTGGCAATGAAACTTTACTGGCAGACTTATATGACCAAAATGAACCTCCGAGAAAGAAATCAGATCATTCTGAGCACATACAAAAATTACCAAAAATAGTAACTTTCCATAAATAGCAACTCTGCACAAAATAGCCTTTATTGAATATAAAAATAGAAATATTTTTTTTTGGGTGATGCAAGATTGCTCTTACACCCAGGATGCTCCTGCATCAGACACCCAGTTTAATTTGAGAAGTGACCCTGTCACGACTCAGGTGTGTAGAGGAAAACCAAGATGGCTAACCTCCTCCTTTGTCAGCAATGATGAATCTTCAACAGGTCATCTTTTCCAATTGAACAGATATTCTTCATATGTCCTGTTCCTTGTGCTTCTACCAACATGACTGTCCAGTATATCTTCGATCTCCTTAGTGTCTGAACTAGTTGTTGGAATACTCCACTGTGCTACTGTGATCTCATCTTCAACACCTCCTTCATGATACTCTGTCAGATCTGAAATGTTAAACACTGGTGAAATATTTAGCTCAGTAGGCAATTCTACCCCATATGCATTTCCTGAATCATGTTTCTTCAGTATCCTACATGGTCCAAACTTCTTCATTTTCAGCTTGTTATATGTACCAACTGGAAACCGCTCCTTCTGCAAATGAACCATGACTTCATCACCAACCTAAAATTTTTTATACCTCCTTTTTTCATCTACCTTAGCCTTATACTGTGCGTTCATCTTGGTAATATGCTTCCTCACCTCCCCATGGATGTTCTTCAAGTGTTCTACAAAATCCTCAGCTTTAGCACTACGTATTTCTCCTTTATCTATCTTCCTCAATTCAGATGCATTTCTTGGACTACTTCCATATACAATCTGAAATGGTGATTTACCAGTGCTCCTGTTAACAGAATTATTGTATGTAAATTCCACCTGTGGTAAAATCAAATCCCATCCTGTTGGCCTATCTCCAACCAAACATCTCAGCAAATTTTCCAAACTCCTATTCACCACCTCTATGTGTCCATCAGTCTGTGGATGATGTGATGAACTGAACTTCAAATCTGTCTTTAACTTCTTCCACAATGTACACCAAAAATATCCAACAAACTTAGTGTCCTGATTTGAAACTATGGTCTTTGGCAAACCATGAAGTCTCACTACTTCTCTGAAAAACAATTCTGCTACATGAACAACATCATTAGTCTTCTTACAGGGAATGAAATGTGTCATCTTTGAAAATCTGTCAACTACCACAAAAATTGAATCGTGTCCCCGCTGAGTCCTTGGTAAACCAAGAATAAAGTCCATATTGATATCCTCCCAAAGCTTCTTTGGTATAGGTAATGGCTGATACAACCCTGTATTCTGCTTCACTCCTTTCACCATCTGACATACTCTCCAACTCTGTACAAACTTCTTCACATCTTGTTGCAATTGTGGCCAATAATAATTCTCACCAACCAAAGCAAAGGTTCTATCATGACTAGAATATCCAGCCAATCCTCCACTATACTTCTGCTTGATGAGATTCTCCCTCATAGAACTTCGTGGAATGCACAACTAACTCCCTCTGAATAGCATATCATCTTGGATGATAAAATTCAGCCATTTCGTCCTGTCTAGAGTAACAGGTTCTATACAAGCTTTTCGAGCTTCACCAAAATCAGGATCCTCTGGATACAAATTCTTGAGTTCTTCGAACCCAACCACTTCAATCTGCATTTCTATCAGTAATAGTTGCCTTCTGCTAAGAGCATCTGCAACCCTATTAGAGTTTTCACTACTGTGTTTCAAAACAAATGTATAACTCTACAAAAATTCAACCCATTTCAAATGCCTTTGATTCAATTTTTCTTGACTATTCAAATATTACAAAGCTTGATGATCAGTATACAAAAAAAACTCTTTAGGAAGTAGATAGTGCCTCCACTTTTTTAATGCCTGAACTATAGCATAAAATTCCTGATCATAAATAGAATATTTTCTCTTGGCATCATTTAATTTCTCACTAAAATAAGCAACAGGTTTACCTTCTTGGCTCATAACAGCTCCTATTGCAGTACCACTAGCATCACAATCTACTTGAAACACCTTATTAAAATCTGGAAGTGCTAAAACTAATTTTTCTGTAACTTTTTATTTCAACAATTGAAAACTCTTTTCTGCCTCATTAGTCCACTTAAACTCTTTTCTATCCCCTCTCATTGTTTCAGTCAAGGGTCCACAAATACTGCTAAAATTTTTGATAAACTTTCTGTAAAAGCTAGGCAAACCATGAAAAGATCTTACCTCAGTAGCACTCCTTGGAGTAGGCCATTCAAGGATAGCCTGTACCTTCTCAGGGTCCATTTTTAGACCTCCTGAAACTACAAACCCCAAATACACCAACTCTTTCTTCACAAAACTGCACTTCTTCAAATTAATCAACAATTTCTCTTCTCTCAACTTCTCAAATACCATACGAATATGCATCATATACTCATCCAATGTCTTACTAAAGATCAAAATATCATCTAGGTAAACAATGACAAACTTACCTAGAAATTCTTTCAGAACCTCATTCATGAGCCACATGAAAGTGCTCGGTGCATTGGTTAGCCCAAAAGGCATGACTAACCACTCATATAGTCCTTTCTTTATCTTGAAGACAGTCTTTCATTCATCTCCTTCTCTGATCTGAATATGATGATATCCACTCTTCAGATCTATCTTTGAGAAATACATAGCTCCACTCAAACAGTCCATAATATCATCCATTCGTGGCAATGAAAACCTATACTTGATTGTCATCTTATTTATTGCCCTAGAATCTATACACATCCTCCATTGTCCATTCTTCTTTGGTGCTAATACCGCTGGTATAGCACAGGGACTCAGACTCTCAGGGATCAATCCTTTCTGTAACAGTTCGTGTAATTGTCTGTTCAACTCCTCACTTTCTGTAGGTGTCATTCTTTGTGCTGCATTATTCAAAAAACTCACTCCTGGGATCAAGTCCGTCTGATGACTGATCTTCTTGACTAGTGGTAATCCATCAGGCACGTTATCAGATACAATATCCTGAAACTCATTCAACAAATCTTCAACTTCTACAGGAACATCTTCTACTTCCTCTTTACTAGCTTTTGGAATTAAAGCAAAACATACATGCTCATGCCTCATACCATTTAGGAAATTTCTTCCATCAACAAAAGTTATCCTTGCATTACCACATACCTTTTCTTCAGTCTCCTTCAATGGTTTTAGCTTATGTCGCACTACATCATTTGTCAGGGAATAGATATTCGCACGACTATCATGTACAGCACATCTGTCAAACTATCATGGTCTACCCAACAACGTATGACATGCATCCATAGATATGATATCACACAATACCTCATCTTGGTATCCGCCAATCTTGAACTTCACCAGGCATTGTTCATTGACCATAACGTTGTGGTCATCCTGTACCCAAGCAATCTGATATGGATGTGGGTGTTTCTGTCTCTTGAGCTTCAACTTTGTCACCATCTCTTCTGACACCAAATTGTCAGTGCTTCCACTATCAATAATCACATCACAACATTTACCTTCACACTTGCACCTGGTGCGAAACAGGCTCCTCCTTTGCTCAGGTTCATTTTCACCACTCAAAAGGACTCTTCTGTTAATCAACGTTTCTCCTCTTTCAGCATCTTCAGAATTTGATGATCTGGCATCTTCATCTACATGTGCAACTCTGGCCTGACATTCATTTCTCTTGTCTATTCTGCCTTGGTGCTGAGGACATTCAAATGCCCTATGACCTTCTTCTCTTCAGTGAAAACATGTTCCACGGAAGCCACCTCTTCCAGATCCTTGTCCTCTTCCTCTTCCTCTCTGATCTCTATTATTCTAATCTTAGAAGTGATTGGAATTATTTCCTCGCTGATTCTGACTGCTACTGGCCTCATCCTTCTTTTTCAGATCTTCATTTCGGCCACCATATGACCATCCTCTAGATCATCCACCGTGACCTCTTCCATTTTGTCTGCTCTCAAACTTCTTGTTCATCTTTTGCTCTACTTTTAGGGTAAACTAGTATGCCTCTTCAATACTGTTCATTCGAACCAGATTTAGCTCCTCCCGAATGCTTGGCCTTAACTCATTAAGGTATCAGGCAACTTTCTCCTTATCATCTTCTGCATGGCCTGTTCTAATGAGATGTCGATATAACTCCTCTGTATACTCTTAAACAGATCTTCCTGCTTGCTTCAAACTCTTCATTTTCTTCAGTATGTCAAGCTCATAATCAACAGGAATGAGCTGTCACTTTAATTTATCTACCATCCAATCCCATCTCTTGATTTTCTCCTTTCCCCTTCTATTTCGCTCCAACTGAATCTCTTGCCACCATATCTTCGCATGACCTTTCAGTCTGGCCTTCGCAAATTTGACCCTATCAGGATCGTCAACATCTTCATACTCAAAATATTCTTCATATTCATTGATCCAGTCGATCAATTCTTCTGAGTTAAGATTTCCAAAAAATGTAGGAACCTCAATCTTAGGTCTTTTCCTAATCTTAGAAATGGCTCGAAAAAGTCTTTCTTCCTCCTGGTTCACAATTTTGACTTCTCCTTCTTGATATTCTTCTTCAGCTTCATCCTCACTTTCATCTTTGACATTAAGATTCATTCCTCTACGAATCTCTTGTTGCAATGCTCACACTTATCTCTGCAGTGCCCTAACCTCAGGTGTTACAACACCAGCTCTTTCGCCACATTCCCTTCGTGGAGGCATTTTCGCGATGCACGCTGAAACCCTAACTACGGTCCTAGTGCAAACTACCTCACAGTCGGCGATCTATTTACACACTCAGGAACTCCTGCTCTGATACCACTTGATGAAGGGTGCTCCCCTTAATACCACAAACACATAACAGACATAGAGAAACAACAACAATAATATGCAAGAACAGAAAATTGGCTTCTTATTATCTCGACAAATGTGGAATTATAAATTTTTAGAATTACAACATGCAAAGCCACATGGGCATTCCCTTACAATATTTTGTAGGACAAAGCTTCAAACTATTACCCAGATCTACTACCCAGAACTATTCTGAACTGCCTAAGACAATAATACAGCCTTCCTTATATAGGTAATTTTCCACCCCCTGGGAAGGTTCTAGAATTTTAGTCAATAAGGCTGACCAAACTTAGAATTATTTTATTTTACATTTTATTACATCATAGTCGGCTCAAGATAACTTTTGAAACCCGAACAGAAATTTTGAAAAAAATTATTTTCCGCCATTTCAGTTGGCCCAACTTCCAAAGACCATAAGTCATCACCAGTTAACCCGATTGGCTATTATAACCTCATTTCAAAAATGCTGCGAAGTTCTCTATAGGCTTGACCTGTGCAAGCACCTGTCACCCAAATTTTTGACCTCATTTGGGGCCTCTAAAGCCTTCAAAACTGAGTGCAAAGTTTCTGTACCCTGCTGCTAATAATGAAAATCTTCAATATCTTCCAATATACACTCGATCTGGCAATGAAACTTTACTGGCAGACTTATATGACCAAAATGAACCTCCAAGAAAGAAATCAGATCATTCTGAGCACATACAAAAATTAACAAAAATAGTAACTTTCCATAAATAGTAGCTCTACACAAAATAGCCCTTATTGAATATAAAAATAAAAATATTTTTTTTGGGTGATGCAAGATTGCTCTTACACCCAGGATGCTCCTGCATCAGACACCCAGGGTAATTTGAGAAGTGACCCTGTCACGAATCAGGTGTGTAGAGGAAAACCAAGATGGCTAACCTCCTCCTTTGTCAGCAATGATGAATCTTTAACAGGTCATCCTTTCCACTTGACCAGATATTCTTCATATGTCTTATCCCTTGTGCTTCTACCAACATGACTGTCCAGTATATCTTCAATCTCCTTAGTGTCTGAACTAGTAGTTGGAATACTCCACTGTGCTGCTGTGATCTCATCTTCAACACCTCCTTCATGATACTCTGTCAGATCTGAAATGTTAAACTCTGGTGAAATATTTAGCTCAGTAGGCAATTCTACCCCGTATGCATTTCTTGAATCATGTTTCTTCAGTATCCTACATGGTCCAAACTTTTTCATTTTCAGCTTGTTATATGTACCAACTAGAAACCGCTCCTTCCGCAAATGAACCATGACTTCATCACCAACCTAAAATTTCTTATACCTCTTTTTCTCATCTGCCTTAGCCTTATACTATGCGTTCATCTTGGTAATATGCTTCCTCACCTCCCAATAGATGTTCTTCAAGTGTTCTGTAAAATGCTCAGCTTCAGCACTATGTATTTCTCCTTTATCTATCTTCCTCAATTCAGATGCATTTCTTGGACTACTTCCATATACAATTTGGAATGGTGATTTACCAGTGCTCCTGTTGACAGAATTATTGTATGCAAATTCCACCTATGGTAAAATTAAATCCCATCCTGTTGGCTTATCTCCAACCAAACATCTCAGCAAATTTCTTAAATTCCTATTCACAACCTATGTCTGTCCATCAGTCTGTGGATGATGTGATGAACTATACTTCAAATCTATTTTTAACTTCTTCCATAATGTACGCCAAAAATATCCAACAAACTTAGTGTCCCGATCTGAAACTATGGTCTTTGGCAAACCATGAAGTCTCACTACTTCTCTGAAAAACAATTCTGCTACATGAACAGCATCATTTGTCTTCTTGCAGGGAATGAAATGTGCTATCTTTGAAAATCTGTCAACTACCAGAAAAATTGAATCGTGTCCCCGCTGAGTCCTTGGTAAACCAAGAACAAAGTCCATACTGATATCCTCCCAAGGCTTCTCTGGTATAGGTAATGTCTGATACAACACTGTATTCTGCTTCACTCCTTTCGCCATCTGACATACTTCACAACTCTGTACAAACTTCTTCACATCTTGCTACAATTGTGGCCAATAATAATTCTCACCAACCAAAGCAAGGGTTTTATCATGACCAAAATGTCCAGCCAATCCTCCAGTATGCTTCTCCTTGATGAGATTCTCCCTCATAGAACTTCGTGGAATGCACAACTGACTCCCTTTGAATAGCATATCATCTTGAATGATAAAATCTAGCCATTTCATCCTGTGTAGAGTAACAGGTTCTATACAAGCTTTCCAAGCTTCACCAAAATCAGGATCCTCTGGATACAAATTATTGAGTTCGTTGAACCCAACCACTTCAATCTTCATTTCTATCAGCAATAGTTACCTTCTGCTAAGAGCATCTGCAACTCTATTAGACTTTCCACTCTTGTGTTTCAAAATAAATGTATAACTCTGCAAAAACTCAACCCATTTCAAATGTCTTTGATTCAATTTTCCTTGACTATTCAAATATTGCAAAGCTTGATGATCAGTATACAAAACAAATTCTTTAGGAAGCAGATAGTGCTTCCACTTTTTCAATGCCTGAACTATAGCATAAAATTCTTGATCATAAAGAGAATATTTTCTCTTAGCATCATTTAATTTCTCATTGAAATAAGCAACAGGTTTACCTTCTTGGCTCATAACAGCTCCTATTGTAGTACCACTAGCATCACAATCTACTTGAAACACATTATTAAAATCTGGAAGTGCTAAAACTAGTTGTTCTGTAACTTTTTGTTTCAACAATTGAAAACTCTTTTCTACCTCATTAGTCCACATAAACTATTTTCTATCCCCTCTCATTGTTTCAGTCAAGGGTCCACAAATACTGCTAAAATTTCTGATAAACTTTCTGTAAAAGCTAGCCAAACTATGAAAAGATCTTACCTCAGTAGCACTCCTTGGAGTAGGCCATTCAATGATAGCCTGTACCTTTTTTGGGTCCATTTTTACACCTTCTCCTGAAACTACAAACCCCAAATACACCAACTCTTTCTTCACAAAACTGCACTTCTTCAAATTAATCAACAATTTCTCTTCTCTCAAATTCTCAAATACCATACGAATATGCATCATATGCTCATCCAATGTCTTACTAAAGATCAAAATATCATCTAGGTAAACAATGACAAACTTATCCAGAAATTCTTTCAGAACCTCGTTCGTGAGCCGCATGAAAGTGCTCGGTGCATTGGTTAGCCCAAAAGGCATGAATAACCACTCATATAGTCCTTCTTTTGTGTTGAAGGCACTCTTCCATTCATCTCCTTCTCTGATCTAAATCTGATGATATCCACTATTCAGATTTATCTTTGAGAAATACATAGCTCCACTCAAACAGTCTATAATATCATCCATTCGTGGCAATGGAAACTTGTACTTGATTGTGATCTTGTTTATTGCCCTAGAATCTGTACACATCCTCCATTCTCCATTCTTCTTTGGTGCTAATACCACTGGTACAGCACAGGGACTCAGACTCTCATGAATCAATCTTTTCTGTAACAGTTCATGTATTTGTCTGTTCAACTCCTCACTTTCTGTAGGTGTCATTCTGTGTGCTGCCTTATTCGGAAAACTCGGTCCTGGGATCAAGTCCATCTGATGATTGATCTTCCTGACTGGTGGTAATCCATCAGGCATGTTATCGGATACAATATCCTGAAACTCATTCAACAAATCTGTAACTTCTACAGGAACATCTTCTACTTCTTCTTTACCAGCTTTTGGAATTAAAGAAAAACATACATGCTCATGCCTCATACCATCTAGGAAATTTCTTCCATCAACAAAAGTTATCCTTGCATTACCACATACCTTTTCTTCAGTCTCCTTCAATGGTTTTAGCTTATGTCGCATTCCATCTTTTGTCAGGGAATAGGTAATCGCATGACTATCATGTACATCACATCTGTCAAACTGCCATGGTCTACCCAACAACATATGACATGCATCCATAGATATGATATCACACAATACCTCATCTTGGCATCCGCCAATCTTGAACTTCACCGGGCATTATTCACTGACCATGACCTTGTGGTCATCCTGTACCCAGGCAATCCGATATGGAAGTGGGTGTTTCTATTTCTTGAGCTTTAATTTTGTCACCATCTCTTCTGACACCAAATTGTCAGTGCTTTCACTATCAATAATCACATCACAACATTTACCTTCACACTTTCACCTGGTGTGAAATAGGCTCCTCCTTTGCTCAGGTTCATTCTCACCACTCAAAAGGACTCTTCTGTTAATCAACGTTTCTCCTCTTTCAACATCTTTGGAATTTGATGATCTGGCATCTTCATCTACATGTGCAACTCTAGCTTGGCCTTCATTTCTCCTATCTCTTTTGCCTTTAGGCTGAGGACATTCAAATGCCCTATGACCTTCTTCTCCACAGTGAAAAGATGTTCTACAGAAGCCACCTCTTCTAGATCCTTGTCCTCTTCCTCTTCCTCTCTGATCTCTATTATTCTAATCCTTGAAGTGATTGGAATATTTCCTCACTGATTCTGACTGCTACGGGCCTCATCCTTCTTTTTTGGATCTTCATTTTGGCCACCATATGACTGTCACCCGCGACCTCTTCCATTTTTTCTGCTCTCAAACTTCTTGTTCATCTTTTCCTCTACTTTTAGGGCAAACTGGTATGAATCTTCAATACTTTTCATTCGAACCAGATTTAGCTCCTCCTGAATGCATGGCCTTAATCCATTAAGGTATCGGGAAACTTTCTCCTTATCATCTTTTGCATGGCCTGTTCTGATGAGAAGTCGATAGAACTCCACTGTATACTCCTGAACAAATCTTCCTACTTGCTTCAAACTTTGTATTTTCTTCAGTAGGTCAAGCTTATAATCAACAAGAATGAACTGTCACTTCAATTTATCCACCATCCGATCCCATCTCGTGATTTTCTTCTTTGCCCTTCTATTTCGCTCCAACTTAATCTCTTGCCACCATATCTTCGCATGACCTTTCAGTCTGGCCTTTACAAATTTGACCCTATCAGGACCCTCAACATCTTCATACTCAAAATATTCCTCACATTCATTGATCCAGTCGATCAATTCTTCTGGGTTAAGATTTCCAGAAAATGTAGGAACCTCAATCTTAGGTCTTTTCCCAATCTTAGAAATGGCCCGAAAAAGTCTTTCTTCCTCCTGGTTCACAATTTTGACTTCTCCTTCTTGATATTCTTCTTCAGCTTCATCCTCGCTTTCATCTCTGACATTAAGATTCATTCCTCTATGAATCTCTTCTTGCAATGCTTGCACTTGTCTCTGCAGTGCCCTAACCTCAGGTGTTACAACACCAGCTCTTCCACCACGTTCCCTTCGTGGAGGCATTTTCGCGATGCGCGCTAAAACCCTAACTACAGTCCTAGTGCAAACTGCATCATAGTCAGTGATTTGTTTACACACTCAAGAACTCCTGCTTTGATACCACTTGATAAAGGGTGCTCCCCTTAATACCACAAACACATAACAGACATAGAGAAACAACAACAATAATATGCAAGAACAGAAAATTGGCTTCTTATTATCTCCACAAATGTCGAATTACAAATTTTTAAAATTACAACATGCAAAGCCACATGGGCATTCCCTTACAATATTCTGTAGGACAAAGCCTCGAACTATTACCCAGATCTACTACCCAGAACTATTCTGAACTGCCTAAGACAATAATACAGCCTTCCTTATATAGGTAATTTTCCACCGCCTGGGAAGGTTCTAAAATTTTAGCCAATAAGGCCGACCAAACTTAGAATTATTTTATTTTACATTTTATTACATCATAGTCAGCTCAAGATAACCTTTGAAACCCGAACAAAAATTTTGAAGAAAATTATTTTTTGCCATTTCAGGTGGCCCAACTTCCGAACACCATAAGTCATCACCAGTTGACCCAATCGGCTATTATAACCCCATTTTGAAAATGCCACGAAGCGCTCTATAGGCTTGTTCCACGCAAGTGCCCGTCACCCAAATTTTCAACCTCATTCGGGGCCTCTAAAGCCTTCAAAACTGAGTTCAAAGTTTCTGTACCCTGCTGCCAATACCGAAAATCTTCAATATCTTCCAATATACACTTGATCTGGCAATGAAACTTTACTGGTAGACTTATATAACCAAAATGAACCTCCAAGAATAAAATCAGATTATTCTGAGCACATACAAAAATTACCAAAAATAGTAACTTTCCATAAATAGCAGCTCTGCACAAAATAGCCCTTATTGAATATAAAAATAGAAATATTTTTTTTTGGGTCATGCAAGATTGCTCTTACACCCAGGATGCTCCTGCATCAAACCAAAAGGTAAGAAAATCTTTAAATGTTGGACTTGTTAATAATATGGTCATTTTGCATCTAAATGTCCTAAGAGAGTAAAGTATAAAAAGAATTTTAAACTTAGAAGATCTAAAGAATGTTATTATACTAATGATGAATAATTTAAGGCTAGTATGGAGAAATCCCTAAGTGAAAGTGATAATGAGAATGATGATATAGGATTTGTAGCAATAAAAGAAGAAAACTCTAAATTTAAAGTTAGAGAAGAAAAAAATTTAGTTTCTCAAGTAGAAAGGAGATTTGATTGGATTATAGATAGTGGTTATTCACATCATATGACTAGAGATATGAAGAAGTTTATAAATTTTAACAATTATGATGGAGGAATTGTTAGAGTTGGAAACAATGAACCTTGTTTGATAAAAGGAATAGGATCTATTTCTCTTGATGAAAAGACTAACAATGATGATATTTATTTTGTGGAAAGATTAAAACATAAACTTTTGAGTATTGGATAGTTAGTTGATAAGGGATATCAATTTTGGTATACTAAGAAAACTTGTGTGATCAAGGATAAGGATGGTAATTTGATTGGAACTGGATGAAGAGCTAGAGGTAATGTATTTCAGTTGAACCCTGCAAAGATGGCATGTTTGATTATTAAGATTGATTAAAATTTGTTATGGCACAAAAGATTTTTTCATATAAACTTTGATAACATTGTGAAAGTAAGTACTACACTTGCAGTAATAGATTTGCCTAAAATTATGAAACCTACTAACATGATTTGCAAGGAATGTGTTATGGCTAAACAAAAGAGAAGTTCATTTCCTAGTAAGTTCACATCAATAGAGAAGTTGGAAATTGTTCATACAAATTTGAGCGGTCCCATAAGGAATAGAGGATTCTATTGTGAAAAGTACTTTATGATTCTTTTTTATGATCTTACAAGAATGATGCGGGTAGCATTTCTTAAATAAAAATCTGAGGCATTTGATAAGTTTAAAGTAATTAAGAGAAAAGTTGAGAATGAATCTAGAATGAAGATTAAATGTTTAAGATCAAATAGAGGTGGAGAATTTACTTCAAAATAATTTAACACTTTTTGTGAAGTGAATTGAATTAAGAGACAATTTTCAACCCCTAAAACACCTGAGAAAAATGGTATTGCAGAAAGAAGAAATAGGTCAGTAACTAAAGCAGTAAGAGCTATGCTATTTGAAAATGACTTGGTGAAGACATTTTGGAGAGAAGCAGTGAATACAATAGTATATACAATGAACAAAGTACAAATCAAAGAAGATACAAACAAGACACCTTATGAATTGTGGTTTGGACATGCACCATCAATTAAGTATTTCAAAAATTTTGGAAGTAAGTGTTATATTAAAAGAGTTGATGACAATGGAAAGTTTGACCCTAGAAGTGATGAAGGTATATTTCTTAGTTATTCATTGAAAAGAAAAGCTTATAGATGTTTCAGTAAAAGAACTAAATGTTGGCAATGGGCTAGCATCCCTTGTAGGGTTCATGACATATCTTAACCACCTCTTGTGTCTTCTATAAGTCTAATGGTTGTATCAGGCATTATCAAGTTGATGGTTTGGTTCAACAACAACCACTTCTTGTAACAAGTGGTATCAGAGCTTGGTCATAGCTTCAAATCTCTACAAGCCACAGCGAGTGACACTGGGAGGGGGATTATTGGCAGTGGGCTAGCATCCCTCGTAAGGTTCATGACATGTCTTAATTGGCTCATGTGTCTTCTATAGGTCTAGTGGTTGTATAGAGCATTAATAGGTCAATTGTTTGGTGCAACGACAACCACTACTTGTAACACTAAAACTATTGTTGAGATCACAAATGTTAAAGTTGATGAAAAGTTCAAAATTCAAGAAAGAATGATTGATTATGAATCAAATGAAGGAACTCATCCTAGAATTGATCAAGAATATATTGACTTATTCAAGGAAACTGACATTGATTTGTAGAATGAAAGTCACATTGAGGAAATCAAAGAAGAACCTAGAGGAGAACTTAGAGTTGAAGAAAGAAATAAAATAGTGACACCTAATTGGAATCTAGCAAGAAATCATCCTATTGAGTAGATTATTAGGAGCATAGATAAAGGAGTTCTGACATGAAATAATTTACAAGAAGAACTATGTTTAATTTCTCAAATTGAGCCTAAATCTACCGATGAATCTTGTAAAGATGAATATTGGATTAAAGAAATTAAGGAAGAACTAGATCAGATTGAAAAGAGAAAGACTTGGGAGTTTGTCCCTAGACCTAAAGATAAGGATGTTATAGGAACTAAATGGATATTCAAAAACAAGATGAATGAACAAGGAGAAGTGGTAAGAAACAAAGCAAGACTGGTATGTAAAGGATACTCACAGCAAGAAGGAATTGAATATGAAGAAACTTTTCCACCTATTGCAAGAATTGAAGTAGTGAGAATGTTCTTAGATTATGCACCTTACAAGAAATTCAATGTATATTAGATGGATGTGAAGTCAAAATTTATAAATGGAGGATTAGAAGAAGTCTACATTGAGCAACCTAAAGGTTTTACCTTAACTCATGAAGGAGACATGGTATGTAAACTGAACAAATCTTTATATGGACTTAAGAAAGCACCTAGAACTTGGTATGCAATATTGGATAACTATTTGATAAAATTAGGATTTACTATCGGCACAACATACAGTACTTTGTATATGAAAGAAATTTAGAATGGCTTGTTGGTTGTGGTTATTTTTGTTGATGATATTATCTTTGGAGGAGAAGATGAAGCTAGTGATAAATTTGCAGATGAAATGAAGACTAAATTTGAAATGAGCATGATTGGTGAGATGAAATATTTTTTAGGACTATAGATAACACAAATCATTGATGGTATTTTCTTATGTCAAACAAGTATCTAAATGATTTATTGAAGAGATTTGGAATGGAAAATTGCAAGCTAGTTGGCACACCTATGGTAATTGGACACAAGTTATCTAGCACATATGAGACTCCTGTAGTTGAACAAAAGAAGTAAAGATCTATGATTCAAGGATTGCAATATTTAACTCATACCAGACCAAATATATCACATGCGGTTCAAATTGTTCTAAGATTTCAAGCTTATCCTAAAGAGTCACATTACACAGTAGTAAAAAGAATATTGAGGTACTTGAAAGGCACAATTGAATATGGATTATGGTATGAAAAATCTGGCGATTTTACCCTATGTGCATATACAGATGTGGATTGGGGAGGCAGTGTTGATGAAAAAAAGAGTACAAGTGGTGGACCATTTTTACTTAGAAGAATATTGGTTTCTTGGCTAAGCAAGAAACATAATTGTATTTCACAGAGCATAGCATAAGTAGAATATGTTGCAGTAGCAAACAATTGTAACCAGATAATTTTTACAAGTAGTGGCTTTCATTTCACCAAAAGCTCGATCTGTTAATGCCTGATACAACTACTAGACTTACAGAAGACACAGGAGGTGGTTAAGCCATGTCATGAATCCCAAGGGGAGCACTGACCATTTTTCCAACAATCTCCCCCTTAGCGTTGCCCGAGGGGATTTGATCCTATGACCAAGCTCTGAAACCACTTGTTACAAGTAGTGGCTGTTGTTGCACCAAAAGATCGACCTGTTAATGACTGATAAAACTACTAGACTTATAGAAGACACAGGAGGCGGTTAAGCCATGTCATGAATCCCGAGGGGAGCGCTGACCATTTTTACAACAATAATATTGATGAAACAAATGTTGAAGGATATTGGAATAAAATTTGGTGAGCCTATTTTTATACACTATGATAACACCAGTACAGTAAGTATGTCTAAGAATCATGTACTACATTCTAAGAAAAAACATATAAAAATAAAGTATCATGTAGTGAGAGAGAAATTTATAGAGAAAGAAGTCAGAGTTGAGTATATAAGTACAAAAGAGTAGATTGCAGATATATTTACAAAGGCCTTACCTAAAGATACATTTGAGTATATGAGAAGTATACTTGGGTTATGCCCCAACCTAGTTTTGAAAAGTGATGCAGATTGTTGCATCAGTCCAGTGGTATATGAGCTCTATATTTTTCTAGACTGGATGTTGGTACTTCCTCTATGGGGGAGTATGTGTGTTTTTGAGCTGATTCATGGAGGACTCTAGTGGATGTATTTTTTGAAAAGTTTCTTTTGACATTAAGTATTGACATATTGATGTTTACTATTGTCATTAATGTCAATGGGGGAGAAAGATACATGAAAAAATATAATAAAAAGAAGAAGCATACATGAAAAGAAGGATATAAAACATCTGCTAGAGGAGATGAAGCAATATAAAATCTAAAATCTAAAAGGATATGCTTATGAGAAAACAAAGCAAGATTTGATTGATGATGACAATTTGAAAACATTTCAGAGTAGTAGCGTTGCAGTTTGGTATTCATGGAACTTGGATGTTTTTTCATCAATGTTTCCATCAATGTCAATTGGGGAGATTGTTAGGAATGAATGTTGAATATATACTATGTGGGAGTATTCACAACCATTCTGTAATAGTTTTATGTTTCATTTATGATTGTGATTGTCATTGATGTCAACATAGTGATCTACTGGAGATTAGCAGAGGAGAAGACATTATTTGAATTAGCGCACATGGAGTATTGCATATAAAGCTATATGGAGTTAAGGACTTACTTTATATTATGTCATGAGATCATGGTCAAGAGTGTATACAAAAATTCAATTATTCATGATAGTTATGTATAAATTAGTGGAAGCAGTATTCAAGAAGCGTTCCTGAGAAGCAGCTTGTGGAAACTGGATGATATCTCCTAATCAGGATAGAATCTGGGGATGCAAAGTTTTATAGTTGATAAAGACATTATGATAGTTACATGGACATGATAAAAAGGTTAGAAGTTGCACGAGTGAAGAATTTTTTTGTTTGGAAGCTCATAGTTTTATGTAATTGTGAAATATTGTGAAACATGTAAAGGTTTATATTTTGTAATTGGTTAAGCCTTGGTGGCTGACTCATTTTTAATTATTTGAGTGTGGTATAAAAGAAGGATTGTTTTCCTTAATTTTAATAATAAAAGATGAGATATGGTTTGAAAGTGAATTGGTGGAATTGAGCAATATATGTTATAAGAGGATATGCAAAGTACAGAGATCTGATGAAGCAACTGGTGCAGTTTGACACAAACAGAGGAGAAAAGATAAGTTGTTGAGATCAATAATTATTTGGTATTATTCTATTGATTAATATAGAGATTAGTTGGATAGTGTGTTCAGTGATCTTTCCCTTGAAGTTGTTTGGACAGTGGGTCCTTCTGTCTTCCATAACTCCTAACAGGGTTAGAATCTTTTAACAGGGATTCAAAGTCTCTTAATAGGAACTCATATGTACTAAATGTATCTCATAAGGCTCTTAATAGAGTCCATCCTCTCACAAGGAATTTTCATATTGGTACATCTTTTGTGGGAATCATTCCCACCAAGGTTTACTCTCCGATCGAGAGGTTCCCTAGTTAACATATCTTGTGTTATTGTGTTGTTGTGTATGTTCTTCTTTATCTTTTTGTTGTTTACATTGATTACATGGTTGAAATCTATTAATAAAGAAAAGAGTTGTATTTATCTGATAACTAATTCACCCACCGCCCCTCCTAGTTATCTTGGTGGACTTTACTTTCTAACAATTAATTCAATTACAAAGGATATTTAGCTTTATCATATCTTGAAGGAGTTTGGTTTCAACATTTAATGACCTACAATTATTCATTGTGATAATTAGGGTTCTCTAGAGATCTAAAAACATGAAGCCCAACATTAGTGGACAAAAAACATTGAGGTTAATATGCACTTTATCAAAGAGCTGATACAAGAGAAGGTCATTGAGTTGTGGTATTTTCCTAGAGTAGAGAAGATTGCAAACATCTTCACAAAACCCTTCAATAAGAGAAAGTATCTTTATTTACGATCTCTCTTTAGGCAAAGGGATATTTCTTTAGGTGGGTCATTTGACTTCTCTATTTGGATGATATCTTTTCCTCACATGAGGTATCCTCTCTCATTTTATATTATTATACTTATCTCTCTTTTTGGAGGAAGATTTTTTCCATGAGGTTTTCCCTCTTTCTCCATTTAATGAGACATTGCATTATGTTTATTTTGTACTTGCATTTTTTACATAGGTACCAAACCTGGCCTAGTAGTTTGGGTCCATCATGTATTTTCTATTAGGAATAGTCCCAAGAGATAACTGAGATGAGGGGGTGAATCAGTTATCTACAAGTTTCAATTCTTTATCCAATTAAGTATACTTAAACATAAAGCATAAACACAATGAGAGAACTCTTAAACACAACACCAATATTTTGGTTATAGGGAAATCCAAATAGGTAAAAACCTCAGTGGGAATTGACACCCACTAATAATCTGCACTAGTGTATTATGATCCTTGTTAGAAGATCCTTAACCCTGTTAGGAGTTGCTTTACAATATATTTAGTATAGTGACCTGGTCAAGGGTCAGACCCTTTTAGGAGTCTTTTACAATTAACCCTATTAGGGATGAGGATGAACTGTCTGAGAGCACACTGCTCAAATGGGTTAAGGCTACAACCTTTTTAATAAACACTATATTTGGATCAGTTTCAGTGTATAGCACAAATACTTTACTTGGTCACATAGACCTTCTTCTGATGGCTCAACACTTTGCACACTCTGCTCTGCTCTTCACAATCAACTCTGAACCACACCTTAGCAATCACAAATGACTGCCTATAAATATCTTTCCACTAAATGATATAATCAAGTCGGCCTGTTAGAACCAACTTGCAATCATATTAGAGAAACCATAACATACTTCAATAATAATTATGTCAGCTCTACTAAGCACACAACACATTCTAGGGTTTGTCCAATAATAATAAATGTAGACGCACGCTACACACTGTTGGCTCTACAAAATTAACTAAAACTTTCTCCTCAAGATGAATTACATCATGCGCTCTTAACCAAAAATTACTACCTCTTCTCTAAGAATTAATCCAAGGGTTCATACCGAGATGATAGGCGCAAATCCTGAACAAATATAATATCTTTCAGCTCTTCTGAATAAACACAAGAAACTACTACTGCTGAATAGTGATTGCATAACTTCACTTATACTAATCATCAGATTCTACATCCATGAATGTAACATCACTAACATGTCTCCATCACATATCCAAATGCGCAAGGCTCCATGATAACTATATGAAAAATCATTCACTGAACACTGCCTGTAACTCTGTTAGGAACACTGCTGACACAAGCTATTATATAACTGTCTGTACTAATAGTTAACCTTTGTGTCCATGATATCATGCTAATAAAATGTCCATGCAACATATACTCAGAGCTTACTGTATAAGTCTTCAGCGCATTTCAGATCTAATTTCACACTTGTAAAGCCTAGACAACACAGAAGAGGAAGAGTAAATAAATTTAAAAAAAACTTAAGATTTGGGTTCTGGGCCATGATTTATTTTAGCCCAAGCCCTAATTTCATTTAGAGTTTAGTTGTCCTTTTGGTATTAACTTTATATTTTATTTTTATCCTATTTTTGACTTATAGTCAGAATGTTAATAAATTGAATGGACTTAATTAATTCTCCACTTTTAATTCTTTTTAAATGTAATTTCTATTATTAATTGCAATGCCTTTTGATTTTTTCATAAACCCCACCTATTAATTCAAGATTTGGATTGATTTTTAGAAAAGGCAATAATTAGACTTTTATTTCCAAATTTTATTCTTTATGTTGTGTAGATTTTAAACCTCTTTTTGTTTAGTCATTTATTTATTTAATTATTTATTGTTGAGTTGGATGGGTGAATCTTCATTTATTTATTTTCACATTTTGGAGCATAATCTATTAAATTGATTTACCATTATTACATTTTAATGGTGGTAATATTTATTTTAAAATTTTAAATTATTACATGCTACACATTATTATTTAATTAAAATTAACTTAAGGAATTTAATATTAATTTATTTAATTTAGTATTATTTTTTTATTATCTTATCTATGAGTAATTTGATTAGGGGATTTTTCCCTCGTAGTCTCATTATGTATTACTCAGTGAGAATTTACCCCTCGGCCTAGTGCACCTGACAGAGTGGGGATGTTGACAAGCCAACGCATGCCTCAAATCCCCTTGATAGATGGGTGCATTGGTTGATGTTTGTTCTAATGTTTCAGTATGTAACCTTGTAGTTAGTATCTTTAGAAAAAAATTATTGTGTGTGTTTTCCCTAATTTTGGGCATGACTTTTTTGTATCAGAGCACAGTTTCAATGCTTGGAACCTTAAGCCATTGCGCTTCCCATTTGTATTCGAATTTAAAGGTTGTCTTTTGAGCAAGTGCGTAGACATGGAAGGATCTTTTGATATGATCCTCGACACGTGATGTGGTGGAGTAGGGAGCTTGACGGTACTAGAAGGAAACTGAGATTTTCCCCTTTCTGAATGGCTCCCAAACCAGAAATGAAATATCATAACTACCTCTGAGGTAGAAATTTGACTAAGGCCATGCATTTCCACTATAATCTCTTTGGTGTGAACTCCCATGTTTAGAATGTTGTGAGCCTGTAGTCGACCTATAGCTTGGGTTCCCCTATATTACAACTTGGGCTTTTGAGAAAACTAACCCAAGTACCTTGTAGTTCAGGAAGGAACGCTTCCTATGGTATTTGGAATTGCATATAGTCAAGTTTCTTGGAACCCTTTTTGTGTTTGGTAGTGTAGCAGACTTGGCAATGGCAGTAGTGATGCCACTAGGAGTAGCATGGTGGTTGGTGTGTGTTGTTAGAGTTCTATGGCGCAGTTGGTAGCCTTTAGCAGTTCTCTTTTTAGCATGACCATGTGTGGTCAAAATAAGAGTGGTGTCCATGATTGGTATATGAGACTATTAGTTTTCTCCTTGCAACCTGCGATACATTGTCAGTTTATATATGCATGACACCATGTATTTGTATTAAGTATGTTGTGGTTAGGACCTTAGGGTCATGATTCGTGAGAAAAAGTTAGGATGGTTTTTGAGATTGGCTCTTTCATTGATGTCTTGTTCTTTCGAGGAAGGGTGTATTGTTTTTATTGAGGTACAAAAACTCATTGAGTTTATCCCTATTGTGGAACAAATTATAAGTCGACTAAGCAATGCTTTACCCCTCCACTTGTTCTATGATGTCATTTATGTAGACAAAATTTTCCTACCATTGTATTGTGTGGAGATTTTGACCACACCCTTGAATGATGCTTTAATGCAAAGACCTATTCCTGTGTGGTGATGTAAGTTGTGCATACCCTAGTTCTGGGAAGAACCTCATGGGAGTTCTAAATTTTTGCTAGAGCACTTAGAGAACCCCCTTCCTAGATCTCGAGGTTCATGTTTCGATTTTGAGTAGGTCTCTCTACTTTTGTGGGGGAGGTTGAAAGTAATCGTCTAACTCCTATTACCTCGATAGAGAGGTTGCCGGTATAGGGTGAGAGATAAGTTTGTCAGGATGAGGATATTTTTATTTTTAGCTATCATTATTGTAGTGATGCTTCTATTAGGGACTGTATGTGGTGATTTCAATTTCAAGGTTTTTCTTTGAAAGTGGTGTCCTCAGTGTCCTACGGTGATTCCTCCCTCTTAGATGACTGAATTTTGTAGTAATGTTTTGTCGATGTCTACTTGATTTATTTATATTCCTTTCATTTCATCTATCTTTTGTAGAGGAATTTTCCTCATGTTGTGTGGGCTAAAATATATTGGTTATTTCTTATATCTGGAAATAGTCACCAAACTATCTTTCTTGATTTATGAAACACTTCCTTTATTGTTTTAATGAGCTCATGTCTTTCTTGAATTTATTGTTGGAATATATAGACATCTTATTAGGATTTACCTTTCTATTGGTTCTTAGTGACTATTCCAAATGTTTTTCTTTTACTTGCTGGCCAGTCTTATGTTTGTGACTCTACCTAGTTTATTCGGGATCCTTGGTAGTATGTATAGAGGAGGGGAAAACACTAGGAAGGAGATACTGAGATGTGCCCTCATGACTAGTATAGTGGTGGTGTAGGACCATAGCCTAGAAGGAGCATATTGGGATTCGATGATATCTAGAGTTTAGATTGAAAGTTATCCTTGTGTAAGAGCCACTTCTGGTTTGGAAAAATATATTGTTAAGGCCATGCCAAGACAGGCTATCGGGGGATTGTGACTCTAACCAATAGTTGAAGGTTGAGAAGACCTCATTTGGTAATGATATGAATTAGAAAGGTAATGCCACTTGAGTTTAATTTCTTTTATGGCTTTTGTGAGGACATACAAACTTTTCTTTCTATGATAGATTTAGCATATAAGCTCGAGGACCTTCCTAGACCCCTTGAATGTGTTTTGGAAGCTTGATAAGTTCCTCTTCTTACCATGGTTTGATAGATTGTTAGGTGCAACTTAGACAGCTTGAAGATTCGATCCTTGTGGTGGGTCTTGATGGCTCTAGATTTGGTGAGGTAAAACTCTTTGGGTTATGAATTTATCTTGCTATTCAATCAGTAAATTGTTTCCTTGGTACGGGATCTATGCTATGTTTTTTTTAGGAACATCTAGAGGGTGACTTGTTTTGAGGTATTCCTAGGACAGCTAGTCCGCGCTTGTGTAGCATCCTCTTTAGTTTGTCTTGTCGGCTTCCAGGAGAAAGCCTAGTCCTTGGGGGGGATGATGTAGTGCCTCCCTCGTTTACCCCTTTGCATGAATATCCTTATGGTGTGGTTTTGATTGTCATTCTCGAAGGGTAAGGTCATGTTGGTCCCATGTGAGGGGGAATCTGCCAGGAAGATTATTTTGGAGCGTGAATCGATGTTCTGCGTGAACTAGGAGACATAGGATATGATCTTGAATCACATTCTAGAGACTCTTAGAGTAGGGATGAGTCATTCATGTGGATATAGTGATTTTTACTAGCACTATGGTCGATGGAATCATGAGATGCTCTTTGCCTAGATTTCCTTATGTTTATCAGAAGTTTATCTTTGGAAGTCATGTCAAGTGTTTTAAGAGATTCTATCTTGATATTATCTTTCTGCATAATGGACTCTGTAATTAGAAAATTTATGTTGTTGCATCATGATTTGTGTCTTGGTGGATAGAGGTTTGATTTCCTTGTGATGTACTCTTTTCATGTTACTTATACACTCAAATCCTAGGATGATCTACATTTAAAATAAGATTAATTGAATTCAACTGATCTTTGTGATAATACTATCAAGTGCATGTTCTATGGAAATTGTATTGGAATAAGGTAGTTTAAATAATAATAGGGTGAAATATGTATATATTCTAATATAGTTATATATTGTTTCCTATGTGTATATAATCTCTAGAAGAAATGTAATAAGAAAGGTGTGAGTGTACCGCTACTAAATGTTGAGATGTTTCTATTTGGATATGAATGCTTACATAAAGGACCATTTGAATTTATTTTATGTTGAGACATGGATTAATGCAAAAGTGATCATTAGGTCGTGATGTTGAGTGGGAGATTTCTCATAGAATGCTTTGATGTTATAACAATGCAAGAAGAGCGAATCATTTGAAATGTAGCTTGTAAATAATTTAGGACTTATTTTCATGCTGGATTATTAGGTCTTGACTTATGGTATTGATGAATTATTTAAGTTAGAAAATTATGCCATAATTTCATGTTTGTACAAGAAGATTTTATGTGAGATAATCATGGTTAATAAATTAGGTTAATTGATATATTTATGTTCTTGAAATAGCTTGATTAAAATTTAGAAATGTATTATTGGAAGTAGGTGATTTTCTTGTGGTAAAGTGTGGATGCAGTTGGACTATATGATGTACTAGAGTTGATTATGTGACGATGATATAGGACTTTTACTTTCATGCTATTTATTAGGTCATGAGCATAGTAATTGTTACATCTTTGATTTATGTATGATACCTTGAATGTTACAATTATGTTAAGAAAATTTATGGAAATGATCATGACTACTATGTTAGGTGAATTAACATGTATCATTTTATTCTTGAATTTATATGATTTAGAAATGTAATGTTCAAAATGATGAGAATTATTATGAAAATGCAGTTAGAAATTTATGATGCTAAGAATGTGATTTTTAGGTGTAGTTTAATTACATATATATGTGATATTTGACATTTCATGAGATACTGATATTTTGTCAAGTGTGCAGGTAAGACCATGGATATATCTGGGGAAATTAAACATGTTTGTAAAATCATGTTAAGCCAAGGTTATCTCCAAGGGGAGAAATTAACCTCGTTGTAAAGTGTAATTTTGTAAAGTGGTGCATGAATGTAATTATTGAATAATGTTTATTTCATGTTATTACTTAGTCTACTTGGCATGCCATGTGTATTGTATGTATTGTGATTTATTTGTGGTGTCAATTGGCACATGTCATGTGAGTTGGCATGCCCAAGTGTTTAATGTGTGTAAGTGGTCTCTATTTTTAGGAGCCATGAGTGGGAATCTCTTTCATTTTCGGATTCAATCTTTGAGTGGTCTTTTGAGTGGCTTTTAACGACCATTTATGTTAGTGGAGGTTAAAAATAGGCTACCCCATAGTGGTTCCATATGTTGGGGGTAAAATTTTGACTATTGTGATGGTTTTTGACTATTTTGCCCTTCCAAAAGATGCTTTTTTGAAAAGTGACGAAATTGGAAGAGCCACTCCTCATTTGAATTTTTGAATTTGAATTTCCCTCTTTTGTTCTGAAAGGTTTAGGGTTTATCTTCTTAAGGAGATGGAGGGAAAAATTTTAGCTATTGTCCACTCTCCAATTTTTGGAGACTAGAGAGTTTGTGAGAATTTTTGGTCTTGTTGTACTTGGAGGAGTTTGGTGTTGCATAGCAAAGGAGGAGACTAGTTGGAAAGCTCATCTCAACCCTCTTTCTTTAAGCTTGGATCAAGGTTGGATCTTGAATTCTTTTGTTCTTATTTCTATGTACAAATCTATTACTTTTCCTATGTTGTGTGAATGCTAGTATATGGATCACCGTAAAACCTTCACACTTGGCAAATTCATGCTGCGACCTTGTCTTAGTGTCTTCCATTTCTTGTACCATCGGATTTTGAACATGGCAACAGAACCATTTGAAAGAACGCCTCCTTTTATCTTCTCTCGCAGCAATCCCTTGTCGCTGGCGCCGCCGCTTCCTGTGGTGGCGGAAGGGCCGGTGCTCAACCCGTCACCCCTTATGGAGGCTTGATAGGGTCCTGACCCTACCCAATTCCCCGTTAATGCCAAAGCCGACCCAAGCAGGTTGCCGGCAGGTCATACGCATGTCGTGCTTTGACCCTTCGACCCACATAACGATTAACTCGTCCCCTTCACCGCCTTCACTTATGTGCCTATCGGGTCCTATCACACTTACCAGATTATGGCTAGGTGGGCTTATTGTGAACATTTGGGAGCTGATCCCTGAGGTTAAACTCGGGCGTGCCAGTTTGCCAAATCCGAATGAAACATTTAGGGTTTGGCCAAGTCTTGACTTGAGCCAAACCCTAAAATCTGGATTAGGGATTTGTTTTGACTATTCCTTATTAATTCTTAACTCGTTTATATTTGTTAGGACATTACTTGATTAATTTTTATGTTGGCTCTTAGCCTACTTCCCTTATGAATTTTGGTTTCTATCCTCTAACTTGTTTCGCTCTTCTTGTTCCCAAGGCTCCCTCTTTATAGGGATATTAATTAATTTTTCTTGACATCGTATTTTAGTTTTATTACCTTGAATTATGGGAAGTGATCCCTTTGAGGCTTACGATAATTGAATTCTTATTATTTTTTATTATTATTTGAAAAGTAATGTTTTTAAGGAGGATTATTTATCTCTTTTATTTCTACACAATGATCCACTTTGGAAAAGATTATGGTTAGTTGATGTTTAGTCTTATATTATTATTTCTTTCATGCGTACGTGTATCTAGTTTAGAGCCCTTTCTTTTATTTATTAAGACTTGAATTATTTTAGTTGTGCTAATTAATTATTACACCCTCGTTATGTTAGTGTTAATTATTATTTTATTGGGGCCTTACTATTTTAACGGCTCTTATAATCTCAGTGTCTATTATTCCTTAATAATAATAATAATTAATTAAATTATTATTAATAATAATTATTATTAATTAAATTATTAATTAGAATGTTATTATTTTAAATTCCCCTTGTTATGTTTAATTCATTATAGATTAACTTAGGCAAGATTAATATTATTTAGTTTAATCATTAAATTGAATTATTGTCTTATGTTAATGCCTTAACTTTTGGAGTGATCTGGACTAGGGAATCATTCCTCATGCCCCCGTTTGGTTGAACCCTAGTTAGTGATTCTTTGACCTAGTGCACCTAATGTAATGGGGATGTCAGTAAGCCAGTGCTTGCATTGAATTCCCCTTGTAAGCTATGTTCACTAATTGATGTTTTGGTCCTCATGTCTTAGTGTGAACCTTGTACCTGTGACTTAAAAAATATAAAATTTGTTGTGTGTGTTTTGCCCTAAATTTGGGCATGACAGAACCACACCTTAGCAATCACAAATGACTGCCTATAAATATCTTTCCACTAAATGATATAATCAAGACGGCCTATTAGAACCAACTTGAAATCATATTAGAGAAACCATAACATACCTCAATAATAATTATGTCGGCTCTACTAAGCACGCAACACATTCTAGGACTTGTCTAATAATAATAAATGTAGACGCACGCTACACACTATCGACTTTACCAAATTAACTGAAACTTTCTCCTCAAGATGAATTACATCATTCGCTCTTAACCGAACATTGCTAACTCTTCTCCAAGAATTAATCCAAGGGTGCATACCGATATGATAGGCACAAATCCTAAACAAATATAATCTCTTTCGGCTCTTCTGAATAAACATAGGAAACTGCTACTGCTGAATAGTGACTGCATAACTTCACTTATACTGATCATCAGATTCTGCATCCATGTGTGTAACATCACTAACATGTCTCCATCACATATCCAAATGCGCAAGTCTCCATGATAACTGTACGAAAAATTATTCACCAAACACTGCCTATAACTCTGTCAGGAACACTGCTAACAAAAGCTATTATATAACTGTCTGTACTAACAGTTAACCTCTATGTCCATGATATCATGCTAATAACATGTCCATGCAACATATACTCAGAGCTTAGTTCATAAGTCTTTAGCACATGCTACTTACCATATGTTGTCATCAATGACAAACATACAATCAACACTAGCTTGCTGTCAAATCTCCAACAATCTCCCCCTTTGGCATTGATGGCAACATATGGAATGAAAAACACCACCAACCGAAATGAACATTTCTTTTATAACATTTTCAATTTCCTCTTCAAAACTCCCCCAAGGAAGAATCCTCTATCTATTGCAATATTCTTCAACATTCTCCATTTCCTCAACTGAACTGCTTCCATAATTGAATACTACTCCCCTTAGTATATTACTCCTTCTTTTACTTATGTTTTTCATGATTATATATTACTCCCCCTTTGACATCAATGGAAAAGGGCACAAAATAGTTTAAGCACCGGTACTACTTTTGAGGTAGAGTAGTCAACCATACATCAGTCCCTGAGGACTAATGCTCTTTCTTCTTTCTTCTAGGAAGAATTAGGGAAGGGAATTACTCTCAACTTCTCCCTGAGATACTCAAAAGTATCCTTAGGCAAGGGCTTTGTGAATATGTCTGCTATCTAATCTTTAGTACTCACATATTCCAACTTAACTTCTTTCTCTTCTACTTTCTCTCTTAGGAAGTGATACTTGATCTCAATGTGTTTTTTCATTGCATGCATCATAGGGTTCTTTGACATATTGATAGTGTTAGTTTTATCACAATGTATAAAAATAGGATAGTTAATCTGAATTCCAAAATCCTTTATCATTTTCTTGATCCAAACAATTGTAGAACAATTCAGGGCTACTATAACATACTCTGCTTCTCCTATTGACTAAGAGATAAAAAATTTCTTCTTGCTTGTCCAAGTGACAAGTCTGTCACCAAGAAACACTGCTCCTTCTGATGTACTCTTTATATCATCAATGCATCATGCCCAATCTACATCAGTATATACATGAAGCTCAACATTTTTTGAATTGGGATACCATAAACCATAGTCTATAGTGCCTTGAAAGTATCTAAATATTCTTTTTACTTCCATGAGGTGACTTTGTTTAGGCTCTACTGCAAATATTCCAACTATGCCAACTGCATTGGAAATATCAGGTCTAGTTTGAGTAAGATAAATGAATTTGCCAATCATAGACTTGTACAATGTTATATCTACTACTTGTGAGTCATCCTCTTTTGTAATCTTGCATCACATTATCATAGGTTTCCCTAATGGCTTGCAATCATCCATCTTGAATTTCTTTAATATCTCTTTCACATACTTGGACTGATTAATGAAAATACCTTTCTCTTTCTGCTGCACATTTAATCCAAAAAAGTATTTGATAGGTCCAATCATGCTCATCTCAAATTCACTCTGCATCTCCTTAGCAAATTTAGCACTAAGTTTTTCATTGCCTCTAAAGATAATGTCATCCACAAATATAGCTACAAGTAGTAAACCTACAGATGTCTCTCTTATGAATAGATTACAGTCTGCTCCTCCTTTCTTGAATCTAATCTTTGTTAGATATCCATCCAGTCCCTCATACCATGCTCTAGGGGCTTGCTTCAGTCCATAGAGGGCCTTCTTCAATCTACATACCATATCAGGTCTATCTGATAAGGTGAATCCTTCTGGATGCTCAATGTATACTTCTTTCAATTCTCCATTCAAGAATGGAGACTTGACATCCATCTAATAGACTTTGAAGATTTTGACTGTTGCATAAGCTAGAAACAACTTAATAGCTTCTAATCTTCTCATAGGTGAAAATGTGTTTGAATAGTCAATGCATTCTCTTTGTGCATATCCCTTACATACCAACCTCCCTTTATTTCTTACTACTATACCATCTTCATTCATCTTTTTTCTGAATATCCATTTAGTTCCAATCACATTCGATTAACTAGGTCTTGGGACCAGTTCCCAAGTATCATTCTTGATAATCTAATCTAGTTCTTCTTTCATAGAATCATGTCAATCTGAATCATTACATGCATCTTCAATACTTAAAGGTTCAATCTAGGATAGTAAACATACCACCTCATTGCTAGCTGAATTATTTTCTTGTGATCTTGTTAGGAATTTTCCATTCTGATCTCCAATGATGTCATTCTTGGAATGGTTTCTAGATGTAAACTTTGGAACTTTAGGTGATAATGTCTCATCTTCCTTCTGATTTTCTTCTTCACTTGTTTTAGGGTCATTGAACAATACATTGATACTGTCAAACATTTCTTCAACAGCTATCTCACTAGTGGAAGGTTTAGGTTCTTCTTCAATCATAGGTGAGTAATCATGATATCTTTCTTGAACCATAAACTTTTCATCAATCTTGGCATGAGCACTTTCAATGATCTTCTCCAATCTTAAGTTAAAACATCTATAAGCTTTACATTTAGTAGAGTAACCAAGATAAATACCTTCATCACTTCTTGCATCAAACTTGCCTATTGCTTCATCCCTCTTGATGTAGCACTTGCTAAGAAAGATTCTGAAGTATTTCACTATGGGAACATTACAAAACCATATCTCATAAGGTGTCTTGTCTACAACAGGCCTTAATTGTATTCTATTGATTGTATAGACTATTGTATTGACTATATCTCTCCAATAGGTATATGCAACTTTTCCTTCAATCGTGACGGTGCGTGCTATGTCAAGGATAATCAAGTTTCTTCTCTCTACAATCCCATTATGTTGAGGTGTTCTAGGTGCACTTAACTGACTCTTTATGCCATGATCTTCATAATACTCATAGAATTTTTCAGAGGTGAATTCTCCTCCTCTATCCGACCTTAGACATTTTATCTTAAGTCCAGATTCATTCTCAACCTTAGCTTTGAATATTTTGAACTTCTCGAATGCTTCTGACTTATCTTTCAAGAATGCAACCCACATCATTCTAAAATAATCATCTACAAACAAAATAAAATACCTTTCACTATAGTATGATCTTGATTGAGTTGTTCCACATAGGTCTGTATGAATCAGATCCATCTTGTTCTTTGCTTAATTATGCTTGCTCCTGAATGAATTCCTCACATGCTTTCCCATTAGGCATTCCCTGCATATAGTATCAATTGGCTTTTCTATGCAAGGTAGGTCTCTAACTTCCTTAACATTACTGATCTTAACTATGTTGTCAAAGTTGATATGACATAGTCTTTTGTGCCATAGCCAACTATCATCTACTTTAGCAACAAAACAAATTTCTTCTAGATTAAGATGAAAAAATTACCTTTAGTCTTTGATCCTGATGCAATTATTTCTCCTTCCTTGTTGTTACTGATACACTTGTTTCCATTGAACTCCAATATGTAGCCTTTTTCAAGCAACTTCCCAACACTCAGTAGGTTATGTTTCAAACCATCAACATAAAGAATATCATCAATGTTATTCTTTCCATCCAAGGTGATGGCTCCTCTGCCAATGATAGGTTTAGGAGTGTTATCTCCAAATCTAACCATGCCTCCTTTGTATCTATCCAAATGAACAAATATATCTTTGTCACCTGTCATGTGATGTGAGCAACCACTATCAATGATCCAATCTATCCTGATGTCTGCTTGTGAAATCAATGCTAACTCTTTTGAATTATTTTCATCTTCAAGAGAAATGAATCCAATCTCCTCTTCTCTTGATTCTTCATCTAATACTCCATCTCTAACATAGTAGCATTCCTTTGTATAATTAGGCTTGTAATTATTGTTGATCATTTTAACTCTTGTAGGACACTTAGATGCAAAGTGACTAATCTTATTACATGAAAATCATTTGAATGGTAATTGACCTTCATATTTTCCTTTTCCTTTCTTTTCTCTTTTAGCAATCATAGCAATGAAATCATCAATTGTTTTCTCATCATCACCATCATCATCAAAATTACCAGAGGCGTTTGCAGATTTCTTACCATGGACTGATGCTTTGAAGGTTGTTTCACTTTTAGGTTTTGTCTTCAATCTTGAAATCTCAAAAGATGAAATTTTTCTGATCAAGGTATCTCTTTTGAAATTTCATGTAAGCTACATGGTCTCATCAAGTATGTTGATCTTGTTTTCATACTCTATTGTGAGAGTGTTCATCAATCTATCCATAATTTCTTCTTATGAGATCTCTCCACCATTTTTCCTGATTCCTACAACTACTTCATTAATCCTTTGGTTATAATCTCTGATGTTCTCTTCAGGTAGCATCTCTAATGCATTTTATCTTTTCTTCCAAGTTTTTCTACGCACATCCTTTTCTTGTTTATCTCCTTCAAACATGTCTTCTAGGTGCTTTCATATCTTGTAGGTTGTGTCTATTTTCTTTATCTCTGAAAACTCACTATTAGATAGAGTGTTGATAAGGGCTTCTTTTGCTATTGCATTCTAATGGAACAAATCCTTCTTCTTTCTTGTAGCATCATCCTTTGCAAGATCTACTAGAGAGGGGATGTCAACTTCCTTGATAGCCACTTCAAAAACTTCAAAAGCAATGCACTACAAATGTGTCATCATCTTGTTCTTCCAATCAAGATAATTCTCTCCATCGAACTTAGGATTGTCTTTTCTAAAGAATACCATCTGATCAACCTCAAGCTTTTAAAATTTCTCTTTGAGGCACTTGGCTCTAATACCAATTGTTAGGAATAGTCCCAAGAGATAACTGAGAGGGGGGGGGGGGAGGGGGGGGGGGGGGTGAATCAATTATCTACAAGTTTCAATTCTTTATCCAATTAAGTATACTTAAACATAAAGCATAAACACAATGAGAGAACACTTGAACACAACACTGTCATGCCCATAATATTTTACTCTAAAACCACACCAACCTTCTTTTTTTTTTCAAGGGTAAATTAAGTCCAAGTTTATGTTGTAGGTTAATAGGTGACTCTGTCAATAGTTCGGAAAGACTTTGAAGAATAAGTCCTTTACCAACGTTGTTTTCCAAAAGGTTACTAGTTGATAAATATTCAATTAAGGTGGTGATGATGTAACTGAGTACAATAGGGTTAGGATGAACATTTCTCGATTTGCATTTGGTGATGACCACGAGGTCTAATTCCATAATTTATATTATTAATGATGCCAAGTGGTTTTCAAAATTAGGAGGTTTCTTTAATTGTGTTTAACAAATGATTCGTTGTTTTAGTAATCACATAGGTTATTTAGAGTTAAAAGAACATTGTCTAGAATATTCTTTAAATAATGTTCTTATAAATATTGATTAACGATTTCGAAAAGTTTAAGTTATAATCTCCTAAAATAAACATTCAATTGAATGACGATAATAATTAGACGAGACTTATATTAAATAACTAATAGTTATAATATAGCAATTAATTAATGTGGTTATTAACCAATTGATAAATTATAAAATATCATTTAATATTAAATTTAATTAACAATTTTAATTAAATAATATATATATATATTTTTTTGTTAATTAATAATCATAATATATTAACTAATTAATATAAAATTAATTAATTAATATACTATAACAAATTAATTATTCATATATATATATATATATATATATATATATATATATATATATATATATATATAACATGGTACTATAACAAATAATATTACCATCTCATTGAAATATCAATTAAATGACACATTAAAAAATTATAAGGAAATTTCCCTAAGCTAAGCAAAAAAATCAATTTAAAAGTTCACCTAAACTATATGCTAATCTAATCTTCCCTTAATTTATTTCTAGCAACCACCTACTAAAATCCCTAACCTACTCTCCTATCCTACTCCCTCCTTCACCCACGTGCCAAGGAAGGGACGACCATCAAAAAGGTAAGGCTGCGAAAATTAAGGGAATGTGGGAGCTTGCATAAAGCAAGAGCAAGGTTTAGGGTCCAAAAAACATAGGTTCAAGTCCCCAAAACAAAGAAATAGGACCATGCCTAAAAGCCAGCGCAGGTTGCTTTGGGGAGTGGACAAAAAGGTGATGACTTGGGTGTTTGGGTCCCACCCCAACCCATTTCAAAAAAACTTGGCCAAAGCCCAAAAGCATTTCTCAAGGACAACTCACATAGGGCTAGGAAGGAGGAGATTTGCCCAACTAAAACAACATTTAAATAAGTATAAAATGCAGCCAAGGACACATTGAAGGAAGATGTAATGGCCAATGGAACAAGGAATAATAAATGCTATGTCAGGTCATGCATTCTCTGCACCATTTTTTTTTGGGAATGAATAAAAAGTGTAAGAAGTTATTATATTTATTGTAATTTTATTGCATTTTGCTGACTTGGATTAGACATGTTATATTATATTATATATTGCATTTCAATTTGAACAAGTAGGCAATTAATATAATAAAATAATGACTGTGTGTTTGGAATTTGTATGGGAATTTTTCCCATACAAATTCCAGAGACCTGTAGGTCTCATTTAGCAATGTTTTTTTTTTGGCCATTTCTTAGTCTCTTTTTTTTTAACTTGTTTGAGTTACAATTTATTTTTCTTTCATACATCTAAATTAATATTGATGGTTTTTTTTTTTTTATAGGAGATAAAGTTGGTTACTCTTTAACTTAATAGTATTCCTATAGTAGTGTGTTAGTGATCTGATTGTTATTTATTGAGCAACTATACTATTGTTTCTCATCTAAATTGACATATTCAGTTAACAATTTACTTTGCAAAGGAGGAGGGTGAGAGAAAGTGATTGATTCATTACTTGAATTCAAATGACATTTACATATAATGATTCCAATAGTAGATTGATAATATTTTGATAACTCACTTATCCTTTCTAAAGCTTTCTTATTTCTATAACAATACAAATGCCATTATCAATAGGTGAAAATCTATTCTACATTTTCCATCAAAGCTAACAAATCCATTTTATTGCAATGAAATGAAATCTCATTTTTCCATTATAGCAATGATTTCAAGGTACATTAACCATTTCATAGCCTTCATAAAGATTTGATATTGAATGACATAAAAATAAAGTTTCAAATTGCTTCCAAGATTTAGCAACAAATTCTCACAACTTATTACAACTACACTATTACAACACAAGCTTTGGAGAGACAACTCCACTACAAATACTTTGAACTCATGGATTTCAATGGATATCCTTACAGATGTTCAATCTCAATACAAATGTATTCCAACACAAAAACAAAAATGAAATCATCTTCAAATCTTCCCAAGATTACATCTCCATCTAAGAAGACTTCATGGCTCCAAAATCCTGCAATAAAACACAAATGCATAGGCCAAGGAGTGCTCACCTCCCAACCTAGGCTTCTATGAAGCCACCCCCGAGCTTAGGGAATCATCAAGAGACAAGGGAAAACACTCAAGCAAGCTCACAACACAAGGACATGAAGACATAACTACATGAAAACTCCCTCCCAAGTTTGTTACAAAGAGTCTCATATGAACTCACATTGGGTGAAGGTGGAACTAAACCAAGAGGAGAAGCACATCTATTGATGGGAACTAAGCCATCACTTGGCTTCCTCATCAAATTTTTTTCTCTACAACACAACTCCACAAAATAAATCCTTATGACCCCCATTCAACAAAATGTAAATAAAGATGGCTACATGGAGCCCATACTTCCATGTTCATCCCTCTCCATTCCAAGGAGAGACTCTACACTCTTGGATGTCTCAACAAAGCCCTTCACCCACAAGGCTACTCTTCCCTCCCAAGGGTGAGTGTGGCCTTGAGAAATCCCTCACAACACACTACAATTCACATGAAAACAAAGGAAAAGTTCAAGAGCAACAAGAATACTTCACATTCACAATGCTATGAAAATCATGAACATATCAAGCTCAAGATTTCTCATAGCTTACAAAGAAGAACACTACATAAAAACATGAATCACAAAGAAATAACTCCATTACTACAACATACAAATTCACAACACAACACTACAAGAATCCATATTTTCATTATGCATACAACAACTATTATTCAAGAGAGCGTTTTCTCTCAACATGAAAAGGAAAGAAAAACTTCAACAACTAAGAGAAGTGAACCACCAACCTTGATCCAATGCTAAAGGAAGATAGTTGAAGATGAGCTTTTCCCAATATCCAAGGTCCTCCAATTTGGCAAAAATCTCTAAATCTAGAGAGTGGGTGTCAACCTTTTCCAAAAGAAGAGGGCCCTCTAAAAAGGCCTCCACACACTCTCCTATGGATAAGGCTTGCATTCCTATTGGGTGGTCTTCCCAAATTCCCTTACAAGGTTTCCAATTTTGGTCTCTTACAATGGTAAGCTAAAAAGGTGGAAAGAGGACTTCCTTCTAAGTGGGTGGTGATCTATCCAAAGCTTGGTCCCAAAATTTGATTCTCGTCCATCTTGGGAAACCAACTTTTGGATGGGTCATTTGGTTAACCAAGGGTTACCCTTCGGTGAAAAATGACCCTTTCCCTATGGTATAACAAGTGGGGTAACTAAAAATGGTCAAAACTCTCCCCTAGGTGCCTTTTTAACCTTCCAAAAGTGTAAGCAAAGTTCAAATTCGAAATTCAAGGATTAGACAACACTCTAAGCTCTCTAATCAAGTGGTCTTCATGGGTATCCTAAAGGTACCTTCCTAGGTTAGTGTTCAACCAATCCCCAAGTGGACATGTCATGGCCTCATGTACACACATGTGTCAAGTGACACAATACAAAAAGACACTTCACATGCCATGTATATATCCACTTGGGCTCTTTCATCAAAATAAAATTCACAAATACATATAAATCAAAAACATTCATGCATCACACTTTACAAAATAAATACATCACAACAAGGTTATTGGCTTCTCACTAGAAGCAACCTTGGCTCAACAGATATTCACAATAGTCTCTGTGATGATTCCCCAAATTTCCATGGCCTCAATTCCAATATCAGTAGTCCAAGGAAATTAAAAATGAACATGTAAATACATAGCATTAGTAATCAAGTAATTCATCTGACAATTCATAAATTACATGACAATTGATTATCCACAACATACAACTCATCTTAAATACTTAATTCAATTAAATTCAAACATAAACATCGCATTCATACATAATTCAATTTGCAATTAAACTTCATCATCATAAATGTTTATAAATTAAAATTAAAGCATACATGTTAGTCTCAAACCGATGTCTCAATATTCATCATATAATCATAATATAACATCCATCAATCTACTAAGTGATAAAACCACATCATAAAGTATCGATAAAATCCATAAGGAATCAAAATATAATCATAAAATATGTCTATGTCAAAAGTAGAACTGAATGGCTATGATAGGCTAGGGGTGAGGACTCACAAACACCAATATTTTGGTTATGGGTAAACCCAAATAGGTTAAAACCCCAGTGGGAATTAACACCCACTAATAATCTGCACTAGTGTATTATGATCCTTGTTAGAAGATCCTTAACCCTGTTAGGAGTTGCTTTACAGTATATTTAGTATAGTGACCTGGTCAAGGGTTAGACCCTGCTAGGAGTCTTTTACAATTAACCCTATTAGGGGTGAGGACACATTGTTCGAGAGCACAATGCTCAAATGGGTGAAGGCTACAACCTTCTGAATAATAGATATACACTATATCTGGATCTTGGTGAACTATGCTTTGACCTATTATCTGGATCAATTCCAATGTATAGCACAAATACTTTACTTGGTCACATAGACCTTCTTCTGATGGCTCAACACTTCACACACTTTGCTCTACTCTTCACAATCAACTCTGAACCACACCTTAGCAATCACAAATGATTACCTATAAATATCTTTCCACTAAATGATATAATCAAGTCAGACTATTAGAACCACCTTGAAATCATATTAGAGAAACCATAACATACTCCAATAATAATTTTGTTAGCTCTACTAAGCACACAACACATTCTGGGACCTGTCCAATAATAATAAATGTCGACGCATGCTACACACTGTCAGCTCGACCAAATTAACTAAAACTTTATCATCAAGCTGAATTACATCATGCACTCTTAAATGAACATTACTAACTCTTCTCCAAGCATTAATTCAAGGGTGCATACTGAGATGATAGGTGAAACTCCTGAACCAATATAATATATGTCAGCTCTTTTGAATAAACACAGGAAACTGCTACTACTGAATAGCAACTACATAACTTCACTTATACTAATCATTAGACTATGTGTTAATGAATGTAACATCACTAACATGTCTCCATCACATATCCAAATGTGCAAGGCCCCATGATAACTGTACGGATAATCATTCACTGAACACTACCTGTAACTCTATTAGGAACACTGCTGACACAAGCTGCTATATAGCTGTATGTACTAAAAGTTAACCTCTACATCCATTATATCATGTTGATAACATGTCCATGAAATATATACTCAAAGCTTACTACATAAGTCTTCAGCGCATGCTACTTACCATATGTTGTCATCAATGACAAACATACAATTAGCACTGAATTGCTGGAAAATCTCCAACATTATCATCTAGATTTTTGAGCTTAAGTGCATTCACCTATTTTTTATTAAATAGGGGTTTTTGGTGTAATTATTTATTCAGTAGTTACATTTTAGATAAGTTTACCTAGGAAACACATCATAGATTAGTTTTTGTAGAAGACACCTACGAGTTTCCATCTCATTTTAGAACATGGTGTAGGATAATTCCACTTTAGATGGTGATAGTTGTTATCTCTTTCCACTTTGTGTGTGAGATCCACCTTTAGTTCTCTTATCACATTATCATCCTCTCATTTTTGCACATGTTTCACATAATTTTTTTGTACAATGAATGATAATCCACATTTCGTGGATATGTAAGTACACCTAGTGTAATTGATAGGTTATCACTTTCATCTCTCCTAGTTATCATTCATTTCCTATATATTCAAGAACATCTACATTTTATGTTTCCATTATCATTTAATCATTATTGATTTTTTTATTTGATCATATCATCATGTCTCTCTTATTTGTGCTATCTATTAAGCTTCTTGATGTTTCCATTTTCTTTCTTCACCTTAGGAAAATTCTTACAGATTTTATTAAGACTTTTTCTCCTATAGATAGACTTGAAGCTACTAAAATACTTCTTGCATATTTAGCTTATAGAAAATTTAAGGTCTATTAGATGGATGTAAAGTCTTAATTCTTAAATGGTGAACTAAAGGAAGATGTTTATATTGAGTAGCCTGATGGTTTTTCTCTAGCTGAAGAAGGAGATATTGTTTGTAAATTACAAAAAGCCTTGCATGGATTAAAGAAAGATCCTAGAGTTGGTATGCTATAATGGATAGTTATTTGTCAAAGATTGGTTTCAGTAAAGGAACTACAAATAATAACTTATATTTCAAAATAATTGATGACAATGTCTTGATTGCTTTAGTATTTAATGATGATACCATATTTGGTGGAAATGATGAGTTGAGTAGAGGTTTTCATGATACAATGCAAAATTAATTTGAGATGTCTATGATAGGTTAAATGATATTCTTTCTTGGATTGCAAATTACACTGCTAGATAAACAAATTTTTATTACTCAGTCCAAGTATGTTAGAAAACTATTGAAGAAATTTTGTATGTAAGACTCAAAACCGGTAGGAACCATTATGAAATACTAGTTGAAAGATAACTAAGGATGATGGTTAACCTTGTGTTAATTAGATATTGTAAAAATCTATGATTTTTGGATTGAAATATCTAACTCACTCTAGACTAGACATATCAAATGCTATTAGAATTTCTTTAAGATTTCAAGATGAAATAAGCGAGTCTCATATGTTTTCTCTAAAAATAATTTTTAGATACTTGAAGGGTACATGGTGAAGGAGCCCCAACTCTTTGAATGAGAATTAGAACATGCTTGGGTCACATTAATAGGTTGATTTCAATAGGAATACTTAATTTTGGAATAAGATCTAATTGTAAGACCTAGAACCAAGATTTGGTACCTATAAGCCACTTGGTCAATTATGGTAAAAGGATCATAAAAAGTTTCAAATTTATGTTTTTTTTTTTGTTTTTTATGTTTCTAAGATGATTTGGTTCATTTGGGACCCCTAGGTGAGAGAGAAATCAAAATTTTCTCAATAGGAGCAAAAAGTGCAAAATTACACAAAAGTTGCACATCAACTTTTAGCGAATGTGACAACTTTTTGAAAAGTTGTTTGTAACTTCTTTCCCAATGGATCCATAGTGGAATACCAATTTTACCTATTGGGAAAAGTCCTCAAATATCCCTTACAAGTGGGTGGAGGAAAACAATGTATTTTTTTCCTTTCAAATCAATAAAAATCAAACCATTTTCCTACAAACGGTGAGTTTTTCAGATCTATACAACCCTGTACAGATGGATCAGAGAGGGAGAAAAATGCATGGTTAAATTTGTATGAATTAAATTTTGTTTGGGACTAGTCTAAGCATTTGAAGTGCTGTGTGGTGGAAGTTGTAAGCAATTTTGTAAAAATTATTTATAAACCCTAGTTACCTAGGGTTTCCCTAAACAAATATTTCTCTCTCAATCTCATTGGTTGAAAAATGTAGAAATTGGTGAAATGAGGGATATACAAGTTTATTTTATGATTTTGGAGTCCACTTTCAGGTTGATGGTGGAAGGCACTAGATTTGATTAATTTTAGGTTGACATCTGCATGTGGTAGCCCATGAGCAGAATAGATAATTAGCCATAGAGGTAGGATGGGGTTGAATCGACCATCTAAACTTTAGATTTAGTGTTTTTATGACATGGGGACCATCCTTAAATCATTTATTAGATACCACTTCAAATTTGGTGAGCACTTCCTTTGTTAAACTAGGCTATTAGGGGCAATTAGGTATGTTAGGATAGTGAGCATATAAACACCTTAAAGTTGCAATAAAAAAACCAAGCTTAGGGTACATTGGTATCTTGAAAAAGGGTATCTCAAACTATCTTTTATTTCCCTCTTCCTTTGGCATGTTGAAGAGTTGTGGTTAGAAAACCTTTTCTAAAAGGTTGTAAGGGATTAGAAGCCCTAAAGAAGGAAGTATCATAGGAAGAATTCCAAGAACAATTCCACCTATGGAATTGTGTTGTATTGTCCCTAATCAAGCCCCGCACAAGCTGGTTTGACCCCTTCAAGAAAAGGTTTTGGATTTCATGATGTTTAACGATTTCATGGTTTACCCAGCTGGGGTAGATATATGTGTTTTGTATCAATCAAGCCAAGAGACATGTTGAGTATGACTCACTGGTTCATTTGATAGGAAAGGTGAGTTAGATTGAGTCCTTTTCAAAGCTGTAAAGCCTATGGTTTGAGATCCCTCATACAAAGTTAAGAAAATTAATCTAAAGGACACTATATTCCATAAGCTTGGCATAAGTACAATTGACTATGGATTATGGTATGAAAAATATGATGAATTTTTTGGAGAATACAATTGAAACAATTTAAATATTGTCATTGATGTCAAACCTTAACTGGTAAGATAGTTTCTATCTAGGAGAGTACCATATCTTTTGATTGATGAAGAGGGGATAACAAGAAGACCTAAGGAAAGGTTGAGTTATGTGATACTTAAATGGGTACTTGATTACTTCGCACATTGATAAGATAGTGTGTTGTTAATTGTTGGGAGTTCCCTTTGATCTTCAACTTGTAGATTTATACTTTGATGGATAACTTTAATATAACTTTGACTCTATCACCACTCCAAAGTCTACAAGGAAGAGGGCCAATTAACAAGGATCAACAATGGGATCCTCCTACACTTTGAGCCTTAATGCTCAGGTGGTTGTACCCTTGTTTCAATTCTTGAAAGGAATCACTAAATGTTATACTACTATACCCTTTACTAACTGATTGAAAGATTTTATCATTTAAATGTGTGTGTGTGTGTGTGTGTGTGATTGATGATGATGGACTGCTTCTAGATAATAGATCAATGCCTTAATCCAGGGCATAGAGTCACTAAATAACTTATACCAACTGAAACTTCTAACTCAAACATACTTGAGTTTAGGATAAGTGCTTTGCCTATTATCCCTCTCACTCACATACTAGGACATCAAATTCTTATCAAGCCATGAACTCAGTGAAATTACCTAAAAGACTTTAATCCTAACTTTGTTAAGAACTCAAAAATAATTTCACAATACTCTTTGTTTACCATATGCTAACTCACTTTGTGACATTAACATATATGAGTTCAATATCAAAACAAGAAGACATACACCACTATGAGATTGGAATTCAACTATATTCTCATCAAAACTTGTAGAATCAATACATTATTCAGACAACAATATGCCAAGAGAAACAAAACCCTAAATCCAAGATCTCCTTGTTCAGTATAATACCATCAACAACCAGGGACCAAAAAGAAAGTTTTGGAACCCTCACTAAGTTAAAAATGCTACAATATATACCCCCTAGTCATCTTGGAAACCCAAAATAGCTTGCAACAAGCTACAGATGGCTAGGGTTAGGGTTTCACCCACTAAACCAACTGAAACAGTCAAGAATTTATTACAAGGGATGAAAACCAGTCGGGCATGCCTGAGAAAGATTTGCACTTATGATAGATCTGTGAGAAAGTACTACAAATAATGGAACTCTATGTCAATTAGTCTTTTAGCCACCTGCAACATGCCTTGAGAAACATTTTCCCATACCCTTATGACACAAAAACACCTCTGCAGTCAATCATCAAGCCTCTAGATTCTGCAGACGCACTGAGAAACCAATCTTCACCAAATCCAGCCGCTGAAACAAAAAATTTTAGTCCTTTTTGTCACTGGAAACCCTTCAAAAATTCAAATTTAAACTACAATGGCTATTTCCATGGCACTAGCAGCAAATCGGTGGTCAATATTTAAATCTAAGCTATCTTTAAGTCACGACCGTCAAATCATTTCATTTCGCAGGCTTTATGAATTAACCCTTTAGACACCCTTGGTTAACTCCTAGCCACTACATGACAAGGCTTTTTCTTATTCACGAGATGAGAAACTTAACCCGAGTTGAACCCTATGACTTAGTGAACAAAGGAAAGTTACTAACCCCAGTCTCTTATTTAGCGAACTAGCGATTGGAGACTTTTCGCCAGTTCACAAAAAACTTTATCTCACCGCTAAAAATTTAGCAACTGCACGACCTTCCTTCCCTGAATCGCCAATCTTTTTGGAGCACCGCCACTTTATTATGTGAATGAATGAACCCCTTTGAAAATTTGTCAAGTTGCTAAATATTTTGTCAGAACTGCTAGACTTTAGACCCCCACCCAGGCCCGCTTTATGCCACTTGTCACTACATCATTCGTTGTCACTGCTCAGTCACCAATAACAAAGGACCCACTCTTTGTAAGCCTTCAAATTGGATGGTGGGTGCAAGATCTCATGGCTCTGACACTGCCCATGAGAACTTACACTGACCATGGATCTTGTCTTCGTCACTTACCCTTCTGACAATGACCCCACCTTGCTAATTCCTCGCGTCGACCAATAGAATTTGAACAACTTTGCACCACCTGGCAAATGGTCCCATTGCATCGTCATCCTTTCCCTAAATGAAAATCATTCACATCAGCTCCAAATGTTAGAGGACCCACCTACGTCAGTCACCTGAGGAAAAGTAAAATCAACGGTTGCCTGAAGATCTCACGTGTTTGACACATTCCTTAAGAACTTACACCCACTGTCGATTCTCTGTAGATGTTAGGACCCTCTGACAAGCTGGAAACTTAGGTCCCATTGACAAGCGCCAATTCATTACCTTGTGGACCAATAAAAGATCGCCAACTGTGCTTACATGGCAATTAGGACCCACCGAGAACATTATACCACCTAGAAGATCGAACATCTGGCGCATGATCTCATAAGGCCGAAAGATTCCATGCGCTTATACACTAGCCGTTGATCCTAAATCTTTTGATTGAGATACCAGGCCCACCTAACAACATGTCCAGCTCACTATTATGTGGACTAGTCAAAGGATACCATTTGTGTACATGTAGTAGTGGACACGCCTATTTGAAGCATTACATCATGAAAGAGAATCAATGATCATCGTAAGATCGCAAGCCTCGAACAAAAACCTTGAAAACTTATGACAACTGTAGGATTAAGATGGTGTCAGAGAGCTGGGCCTAGGAAAAAATTAAGCTAGAACATTACAAAGAATTAAAATGCTGGACTTAGGGAAAATCAAACCCGCCAGACTTTAGGCTTAAGGAAATATTAAACATCAGGGACTTAGGAAAAATCAAAGACATGACCCCGCGGGGTGACAAAATATTAAAGCACATGCACTAAAGGGATTTTAAGTTGCCCAAAAAGGTAACATTAAAATAGAACAGGGCCAGGGTAAAACAAAGGGTATTCATGCAACGACTAGTTTTTTGAAAATTTGAACTAGGGCTTTAGCCAGAGACATAAAAATAACTGTAGAGACCAGGGGAAAGATGATGAAGCCATGAAAGTTTTTTCCCATGCTAACAGTGGCTCTATCTGGGGATGTATGTCTCTTGTAGGCATAGCAAGGACTTAGAATCACTAGTTAAAGTAGACCATCCCACTGGAAAAATTGACAACAAAGAGCAACAGGGCCAAAACCCTATAGACCAGGACAAAATAGGACAAGGCCAAGCAACTTTACAAAATTTATAGAATGTATAGACCTAACTACTATTCATGGAAAACAAAATACCTTTAATTGAAGTATTTCTTCAAGAATTGTCCATGAACTGGCAATTCCTAAACTTCACCATTTAACTCTTTCACAATGTATGAATCCTGCCCCCATTTCTCATGAATTAGATATGGCCCTAACTAGAGTGGATTAAATTTACCATGTTTTCCTTTATCCTCCAATCTGGCATTCCAAATTAACACCAAATCACTAGGCTCAAACCTTCTTTCAACAGTCTTCTTGTCATACAAATTCTTAACCTGTAACTGCAATTTGGCATTTCTTGCAACTGACTCTCTTCTAGTCTAATCCAACCTAATGAGATCCTCAATCCTCAACTGCATTTCATCATCTATGTCATCATCATATAATTTCACAAATTTATACATTTTCAGTAGATTATTTTGAGGCATCCTTCCATGTATTCCATATACTAGGTCAAAGGGTGCACAACCAATTGCCTTTTTCAAAATCACCCTATTAGCCCATACAGCTAATGGTAGTTTTGAATTCCATGCCCTCTTATTCTTTTCAAGAATCCTCCTGAGGATCTTAATCAAACTCTTATTAGTAGATTATGTTTGACCATTTCCTTGTGGATGATAAGGTGAGGAATAAGAAATCTAAATTCCTGAACCTTTGCAGAATTCCTTGTACTCAGCAGACCTGAAGCACATGGCATTGTCACTAACTATCATCTTAGGGAAACCAAACCTTGTAACAATTTTATTCAATAGAAAATCAGTTACCACCTTACTAGTTGAATTTCTTGTAGGTATAGCTTCTACCCACTTTGTAAAGTAATCAGTGGCAACTAAGATCCATGAGTGTCCTCCACTTGACTTGTTTGGTATCTCCCCAATGAAATCAATTCCCCATTATTGGAAAGGAGCATGCACTTCAACTGGTCTTAATGGCATGTTACCTGAAAATTTAAGCTTACCAGAGAACCTTTGACAAGCATCACACCTCCTTGCCAACTGTTCTGCATCCTTGAAGATTGTGGGCCACCAGAATCCTGCTCTCAAGATTTTATGAGCAGTTGTTTTACCCATATAATGCCCACCACAAACTCCCTCATGCATTTCTTTCAACAACTTGTTAGCCCGATCCTCATCAACACACTTCAAAAGTATGCAATCTAAATTCTTTCTATACAACTTACATTTCATAATTACATACTTGATGGCCTGTAATTTCAATGTCCTCCTCTGATTATCATTCATGTCTGCTGGACATTTCATATTTCTCAAGTAATAGATGATATCTTGATACCAAACACAATCATCCATATCACATGTATAATTAATTTCAGAATGATTTATCTGATTGGCATCAAGATTGGATTGAGCCATCAGTTTTTCCAATCCTTGTCCTCTAACCAATTTAGTAATTTGGATATCAATGTTGAATTCCTGGATCCTATTGATCCATCTGCATCTTCTCGCAAAAACCTCTTGCTATGAGAAAATATCCTTCAGAGCTACACTTGGCACAAAATCAGTCACAACTACCCCCATCAAGTAACACCTAAAAGCCTTGACTACCTTCACAAGTGCATACGCTTGTTTCTCATTTATGTCATATTTTAGTTCAGCAACCTGCAAAGATTTACTGAAGAATGCAATAGGCTGCTCAAAACCATCCTTATTTTTCTACAACAACACTACAACAATAGTATGAAAAGATGCAAAAGAGAAGATATGCATTGGGATACTATAATCAGGTGCCTTAAGCATAGGTGCATCTTTAATAGCCTACTTGATGTTCTTGCAAGCTTCATTAGGCTCACCCTCCCATGTAATAGCAGATCCTTTCTTTAACATCTTGGATATAGGTCTAGTGACCTTAGCAAAGTTTGTTACAAATCTTCTCAAGAAGTTTACTTGACCAAAGAAAGACTGAATCCCTTTAACATTCTTTGGTCTCTAAATCTTATCAATAGCTGCCACCCTCTCAAGATAAATCCTAACTCCTTGCTTCCCCACTAAGTGGCCAAGCAACTTACCCTCAGTGACACCAAATGCACATTTCCTTGGGTTTAATGAAATACCATATTCCAAAGCCCTTACAAATATTTTATTTAAATGAGTACAATGGTCTTCTTCCTTCTTGGAATAGGCAGTTAAATCATCTTGATAAACAACAAGGAAATCATTGATAAAATCTGCAAAAGCAACATCCATTGCTCTCTGAAAAGTAGCACCACCATTTGTGAGACCAAAATGCATTCTCACATAAACATATGGCCCCCAAGGTGTAGTGAAAGTTGTCTTAAACTGTTTTGATTCTTTGATAATGACCTGATTGTAACCAGAGAAACCATCCATCATAGACATTAGTTCAGATTTGGTTACCCTCTACAACATAGCTTCCATATTGGGTAGACAATAGTTATCCTTTAATGGGCTGATGTTCAAATTCTTGAAGTCCACACAAATTATAATGTCACCATTTTTCTTTCTAATCGGGACAAGATTTGAAACCCAAGAAGAGTGCCTAATGGGCTTGATAATTCTAGCATCTCTTAGCTTCATTAATTCTTCTTGCATCTTGGGTGCTAAAGTAGGATTAATAGGCCTTTGTTTTTTCCTGAAAGGTCTAGCATCTTCTTTCAATGGAATAGTATGCTGAAACAAATCTTCTCTATAAACCTTTAGGTCATCATATGACCATGCAAAAACATGCTTGAATTTTCTCAATAAATCAATCAAAGATTTTCTCACATTGTGAGACATGTCCCTACCAATGTATACCTTCTTAGGTGCCTCATGTGTTCCAAGATTTATCTCCTCTAGATTGGCATGATCATCTCTTTTGATATTCTTTTGAACTCTATCCTGGTTATCAAAGATAGTCTCCAAAACAATAAGCCCCTTGGGCACCTTGTTAGTTCTAAGCTGAATAACTTCATTGCTAAAGAAAACCTCCTTTCCTTCTACTGACTCAACCAAGGCTAAACAATCAAATTCCTGACCATGATACTGATCTTCACAACTCATAAACTTCAAGATATCATTATCATCATCAAAAACTTGCCAATTTTCAATATTGTTTGGTACACTATGCCTAGCCTAAATTTCAACTTTAGAGATACCAGTAAATGTAATATCACTAGGATTGATTTCTATATTGGCTAACAAGTCAGCCATCTTATTGTTACTCCTATCCTTCCACTCAATATTGAAGGCATAAAAATGTTCAATCAAATCCCAAACTGCATTCCTATATTGTTTTAACCTTTTTTTCTTGGAAGCATATACTGACCTGACTTGGGACACCACCAACTCAAAATCACCAACAACACTTAAGCACTTAATACCATGTTTTTGTGCCAACCTTAGTCCTAACAACAATGCCTCATATTCGACTATATTGTTGGTACAAAAGAAATTCAATGTGAAAGAAAATTTGTAGGTGTTTCCACTAGGAGAAATAAGTAAAATACCCACTCCTGCTCCATCCTTGCAACTTGCACCATCAAATTACATTACCCACAAATCACCCTTCATAGAATTAACATTTACCTTAATAGAGATAGGTGACAAAATAGGTTCCTTCTCAAGTACAGGGATCTCTTCCCTAAAAGATTCAATATCAGTATCCACAAAACATGTAGTTTCATTATCAATACTTCTCTCAATCATGTGGCATACTCTTGGTTCTCGCTCAATCTTGACAAACTGATCATCAATCTTAAAAGTGGCACAGGACAGATCACACTATAAACTTCCACCCATGGCAGCACTCCACCTTCTAGATAGCAGCATCCCATAATGAGGAGGGATGTCCACCACCAAAACACTCATTGTCAACTCTTTCTCTGGATATCCTGCTAGCCTATATGGCATTGCATTAATAGTCCCAATGACTGGTACCTCCCTTTGATCCATTGGACAACATCTGCCTTAAACTGAATCAACTTTAAGGCCCAATTTTCCCATAATCTTAGAAGGCATAACAGTATTAGAGGCACCACTATCAATCATACAATTTCTTAATTTCATTCCATTCACAAGGACACTTAAAAAGAATGGATCAATGTTTTCAAGACTAGCATTGACAGAACTCTCCAAATATATAGGAGGAATTTGAGATACAATTCCTTGAGCAGCAACACCTCTCAAATCTTTATCCTGAGACCCTTTGCATGCAACATCATTATTATGAACATTATCTACCCATGCAATAGCTCTGTCTTTATGTTCAGGGATCCTCAACAATTCTGACAATGGAACCTTAACTATAATTTGGGACAATATAGATAACATATCAATAGGAGTAGAATGAGGAATCTCAATTTGCATAGCCTTAGTATCCTTTTGCTTATCCGATACATTAGGTGTATTAGCCACCCTCATTTTTTCAATCTTAGCCATTGTGTTAACTAGCTTCTCAATCTTACTAGAAAATATTTCAACTCCAACTCCCTTAGGCTCACAATTTTTACCTTTTACATTCTTGTATTTCACCATGTGATCAGCTTTTGATTTGTTCTCATTAGGCTCTCCGGAGCTGGTACTTTTTATAAACATTCCTGCAGCTTTCTCATTTGTATTCCTTGCCCCCATGCCTATAGTTTGCACTTGGGCAATCATTTCTACAGTAATCCTATCCATCTCTTCTCTAGAAGGTCTTCTTAAATTTACTGGCTCAGAAGAAGAGTTCATGTTACATGTCTTCTTATCAATGTCTTCACCATCAGAAAAAAAACCTCTTGATGAAAAAGGGCCTGATTGTGTCTCTTCAAATTTACATCTGCTTCTTCATCAAAATCATAATCATCTTCATATCCTAGATATGAAGTAGCCATGTTGCATCCAACATCATCTTGATCTTCTTCTTGATCTATCTCCTCATTGCCACAATCTTGATTTGCAGCCATAGAATGTGCAACCACACAATGCTCTGTAGAATGAGGGGACTAGCATGCAAGACACCAAGGTATGTCCTCCATGACATTTATTGAATCTTTTTGTAGAGGGTTAGGGACACCTCTTTCATTGTTTCCTCTTGCAATAGGGACAACAGGCTTGCCATCCTTCCATTGGGTGTTGTAGGGGTAGTTTTTCAATCTATTCTACTTATTGAAATTGTTGTTGAACTGAGGCCTTTCATTGGTAGGAGCACTAATGTTCCTATTTGCAGGTGCCTTCAAATCCTTCAATGCATTGAGCACCTTATCCAATTTATCTTCTTCTTGCCTCCTAGTTCCAACATTTCTATCATTTTTTTTTTCTATTTCTTGTCCCCAAACAACATAGGGTCATCTCTCTTCCCACCCAACTTCCCTGATATCTTCATATTGTTCTCAATATTGATAGCAATCCTAAAAGCATCTCTAAGGGTTCTTGGTTCTTTGTCCCTCAACAAATATCCCATTTTTCCATCAAATGCATTGAAGTATGTAGTTAAACAAACATTGTCATCTAACCGAATAACTTGAAATACCTTATGCATACCCTTCTAAAATCTCATGTTGAAATCAACTGCAGACTCATTCTAATTTTTCCTTATGGCATTGAATTCATTCAACATGAAACTAGCATTAGGCCTATCACCATACTGCTCTTTAAAACATCTCTCAAAGGAATCCCAAGTATCAATACATTTATCAGGAAGTCTCTTAAACCAATCACTAGCATCCTCCATTAGAGATTGAACAAATAATTTCATGACTACATCCTCATGCTCTGCCTCATAATCATTAAGCATATCAACAAATAACGTAAGATGGTCCTCACAACTAATAGCATTATTACCAGAATACTTAGGTACCTTATCTCTTATATCATTTGAAAAAGCATTTGGGTAGCCTGGTATCCCATCAAAACTAATTTGCCTATAGCCTTCTAGTTGCATAGGTTTTCTTTGAAATCCTAAACTAGTGTTCCCAGTAGAATTATTATTTTTATCTACATTCCCACCCACTTGCACATTTGACTGTCTATTAGGATCAACAAATGATTTGGTAGATACATTAGGAATTAGATTACTGGTAGTAGCATTGCTAAGTGGAATAGTAGTGTTCATAGATGGCATACCTAGTTCAGTAACAGAAAGGCCAAGAACATTAGCTGATGAAGCCTTCAAGAACTGGATCTTTCTTCTCTTCTTTGCAATAACAGCATCAACTTTATCTCTTTCCAACTCTTGAGCAAGGGCTTCATCCTCTTTTCTTTTTCTTTCTATCTCTATCTCCCTATTTGATTTAGGTGGTCGGATCCCTGGTATTGTCATTGGTTTGCTTATTTGGACACCCACCATCTTCTGCTTTCCTTTTTCATTAATAACTATAGTAGGCCTAGTGATCTCATGTTCATTCCTATCCTTAGGCAAAGGAGCATAACTTTGCACTTGTCTGATCACAGGGCCTTCTTCATCAAACTCATGGTCTTGCAACAAGTATTCCTGCTCACTTCTTAGAGCTTCAAGATCACCAAAAACATCATGTTGCAAAGTCTTAGGAGGAGAAGCAAGCATCTTGTTTCTCTCCTTCATTTCATTAATTTTTCTTGAAAGAGACTGCCTCTCCATTAGAGCGTTTACTTTTTCAGCCTGTCTCTCCCCTTGTAACCTTTTGTATATGGCATCCTGCTTTGCCAACTACAACCTAAGTGCATTTAGATCATGTGGATCTATCATGTTGTCTTCAGAGCTTGATGATACTTCCACATCAGTAGGATGTTGATATGGGAAATGCACTTGCCTTGGTCTCATGGGTTCCCTTCTGAAATTATCCTCATCAAGATCTAAATCAATCTCGATACCCATCTCTCTAGCTTGTTCATCCTGACCTGCAAGTAATGAACCCTTGTCTTGAAATATAGCCTTTGGGGTATCATAAAATTTATCTTCAGAGCAACCACCATCTAATGTAGAAACTCTGTTCTATGAACCTTGCTCACTTGAGGAAACATGTGGTGCTCTACCTTTGGTATTTCTTTATTTTCTTATGGGAGCACTAGTAGACTCACCATTTCTTCTGATCCAACTCTTCTTCTCCTGTCTAGGCAATTGTTCCAGAGTGACCTCCTATTTTTTTCTAACAAAGGACCTAGTATTCCTTCTTTCTCAATGATTTGCATTCTATAACATTGGTTCTACCCTTTTTGAGTCGCCACCCACCAAAGTGGGAAATCTTTAACTCAACACAATAGGAAAAAAAGAGTGCACTTTGAAAACCTTTATCTCTAGACTCTCCCCAGTAGAGTCGCCATTTTGTTGGGGACTCGGATGGGTAAATCAATCTGGTCAACAAAAGATTTTGAATATAACAATATAACCACAACCAGAGATCCCAACACATATAATTCTTCATTGTTGTTCTCCCCAGTACACTCACCATTTTTTTTGGGAGTTCCCTTTGATCTTCAACTTGTAGATTTATACTTTGATGGATAACTTTAATATAACTTTGACTCTATCACCACTCCAAAGTCTACAAGGAAGAGGGCCAATTAACAAGGATCAACAATGAGATCCTCCTACACTTTGAGCCTTAATGCTCAAGCGGTTGTACCCTTGATTCACTTCTTGAAAGGAATCACTAAATGTTATACCACTATACCCTTTACTAACTGATTGAAAGATTTTATCATTTAAATGTGTGTGTGTGTGATTGATGATGATGGACTGCTTCTAGAGAATAGATCAATGCCTTAATCTAGGGCATAGAGTCACTAAATAACTTATACCAACTGAAAATTCTAACTCAAACATACTTGAGTTTAGGATAAGTGCTTTGCCTATTATCCCTCTCACTCATATACTAAGACATCAAATTCTTATCAAGCCATGAACTCAGTGAAATTACCTGAAAGACTTTAATCCTAACTTTGTTAAGAACTCAAAAATAATTTCACAATACTCTTTGTTTACCATATGCTAACTCACTTTGTGACATTAACATATATGAGTTCAATATCAAAACAAGAAGACATACACCACTATGAGATTGGAATTCAACTATATTCTCATCAAAACTTATAGAATCAATACATTATTCAGACAACAATATGCCAAGAGAAACAAAACCCTAAATCCAATCCCTCCTTGTTCAGTATAATACCATCAACAACCAGGGACCAAAAAGAAATTTTTGGAACCCTCACTAAGTAAAAAATGCTACAATATAAACCCCTAGTCATTTTGGAAACCCAAAATAGGTTGCAACAAGCTACAGATGACTAGGGTTAGGGTTTCACCCACTAAACCAACTAAAATAGTCAAAAATTTATTACAGGGGATGAAAATCAGTTGGGCATGCCTGAGAAAGATTTGCACTTATGATAGATCTTTGAGAAAGTACTGCAAATCATGGAATTATATGTCAATCAGTCCTTTTAGCTGCCTACAACATGCCTTGAGAAACATTTGCCCATACCCTTACGGCACAAAAACACCTTTGCAGTCAATCATCAAGCCTCTAGATTCTACAGACGCACTAAGAAACCAATCCTCACCAAATCTAGCTGCTGAAACAATAAATTTTAGTCATTTTTGTCACTGGAAACCCTTGAAAAATTCAAATTTAAACTGCAACGGCTATTTCCATGGCGCCAACAGCAAATCGACGGTCAATATTTAAATCTAAGCTATCTTCAAGTCGTGGTCATCAAATCATTTCATTTCACGGGCTTTATGACTTAACCCTTCAGACACCTCGGTTAACTCCTAGCGACTATGCGGCGAGGCTTTTTCTTATTCGTGAGATGAAAAACTTAACCCGCGCTCAACCCTACGACCTAGTAAACAAAGGAAAGTTACTAACCCCGGTCTCTTATTTAGTGAACTGGCGACTGAAGACTTTTCGCCAGTTCACAGAAAACTTTATCTCACCACTAAAAATTTAGCAACTGCACGACCTTCCTTCACTGAATCGCCAATCTTTTTGGAGCACCGCTACTTTATTATGCGAATAAATGAACCCCTTTGAAAATTTTTCAGGCCGCTAAATATTTTGTTAGAACTGCTAGACTTTAGACCCCCACCCGAGCCCACTTTATGCCACTTGTCACTACATCATTCGTTGTCGCTGCTCAGTCACCACTGACATAAGACCCACTCTCTGTAAGCCTTCAAATCAGATGACAGGTGCAAGATCTAATCACTCTGACAACACCCATGAGAACTTACGCTGACCATGGATCTTGTCCTTGTCACTGACCCTTCTGACAATGACCCCACCTTGCTGATTCCTCGTGTCGACCAATAGAATTTGAACAACTTTGCACCACCTGGAAAATGGTCCCAATGCATTGTCATCATTTCCTCCAATGAAAATCATTCACGTCAGCTCCAAATATCAGAGGACCCACTTACGTTAGTCGCCTGAGGAAAAGTAAAATCAATGGTTGTCTGAAGATCTCATTTTTCTCAACACTTATCAGATATCCTATCCGCAATCTCAAATGATGCAATATTTCCATTGGCAGAGGTGATACTCAAAGATTGAATCTATGACCTACACACATGCACTTAAACCACTTGACTAGCTGAGACTTGTTGGACTTTCTTTCTCTATGTGTTGTCTATGATGATTTCTTTGCTGAATGTTCTCTCCCTAATGGTTTTCGATGATGCATAGCTAGAAAACTAGGGGCATGAGAACATGTTTTATTTCTTTCTCTACTCGTGGGTATATTTTGTTGGTCCTCACTATCATTACCATTTATGCTTGATCCACTTGACATTGGGACCTACAAGGTATTATCCTTGACTATTTTCGCAAGTGCATACTTCTAGCCATCTTGAATTTCCTGGTGTCTCAATGCAAGTATAATCTTGCCATATTAAACTTAGGTACTCTCACTGCACTAGTCATCTTGACCTATATGTCTTTGATGCTTAGGTGGGATTCCCACATATCTATCTGATATAGATCATATTCAGATTCACATAGTCATACTAGTGTGCATTGTATGCTCTTGCGACACTACCAATAAAGCTCGATGATGAATATTAGAGTCTAAAAGCTTTGTGACCTTGCAAGTAAATCACTTTACATAGTATCTTGCATTCTTAAAGTTCGTGTTAGTTATTTTTGCATCTTGCATATGGAGAGAGCTCTCCTTTCATCTTTTGTGGACCTAACGGTCAACTGCGCTCACCTTTTGCTTCTTCCTGATCACGTCTTTCACATCACATCATTTTCTCTTCATTTTGGGATCAAAACTAAAATCTGAGTTCACCTTGATCGTCAAAATTGCATTTCACCCTCTTCTGCATAGTTGGCTTGTAATGCCCCGCCAGGCAACCCAAGAGGACAAGACATAAAACCTCTATAAAATGCAAGTAGTGAATTTTTATTTTATTTTATTTATTTATTTTAACGAGAATAATATTCATCATTACACTTCATATTTCTAAAAGAAGAAATAATTTTCTACTACTTGAATGTAAGATTTATACAACTTAAGTCCTCCCGGGTTCCCTAACGTCGCTACTAAAACAACATCATATAAACCATTTACATGCATAAGATATTCACGGAATCATGAGCTTAAAAGATCTACATTCATTTTAATGCACCAAGTTAAATGTCCCTAACTTATTTCTTTTATTAAACATAGGTTAATCATCCAACATCATTATTCCTTTTATCAACTCATTCCATAAATTCATATTGATTTCATCTACATCTACTATCCTTTATATCACTTTTCTCTAATAATTTAGGTAAGAGATTAATATTCATTAAGGTAGGCATCATCCTAGGTACTTCATTAACATGAACCAAGTATTAACATTAAAATCAAATTACTATTCTATTGCATTGTTTCATAACCATTCATTATTAATAATTCCAATCACTAACCTATCATTTCTCAATAATTTTCTTGGATCCTTTCATCAAGAGAGAATACATTATTTTTTTGTGATACATCATTATATATAACTATATTTAAGATCATTTCCTTTACATATGGACAACATAAGAGGATCATAAACACTTTCTTTTAATGCTAGTAACATGTCCAATATTCCACATTCTTTTCCCTTTCTTTTACCTAGAACTACCCACTCCCTTATGCATTGCTTTGAATTGAGATTATATCAATACTACAAGACTCATTTTAGGAGATTAAAATTACATGAATACAAATACATAAGTACATCTCATATTAAAATATCCAATAAGAAATCTTCAACTGCAGGTCTGGAATGGAATATGTGCTAGGATCATCCAAAGATTCACGATCAATACCTCGATATAAATATTAACCACCCAACCATGTGGAACCAATAGGCCCACTCCCCCGAGCTAGGAGATAGAACCAAAGGCCCATACAAGAGGTAACAACTAGGAAATTCCTAAGGTGGTGATAAAATTTCCCCAAAGTCACAACACAAAAGAAAAGACAAGAAGACCACAAGGACTACCAGAGGCATGATAAAATTTGGTAGAGACTCTAAGCTACAAGCTAGGTGAGTGTCATCGCATAGCCCTCACCCCTTGGGTTTTCCTGGTACTAGCCACTCTCGGCCCCGGCCCCCAAGTAGGCACATGCGGAACCGAATGCCTCTCGTACAGACAAGGTCATCCAGTCGTACCTACGCATAGGTACCTTCTCCCACTCCCATCCTTAGTCTTTACTAGCACTAAAGGCATGGGCGAGGCACAATTAATCTTGATTAGTGTGTAATTTCCCATTCCAATCCCATTCCCAATTCATTTATTTAGGTTATCACTTGATTAAATAACTCATAGTAGGTTATCCTGGTACTAGCCACTTAGGGCCCCGGCCCCTCACTATGAGCCACTCACCTAGTGTACTTAGGTTCCCTAACATACATATAAAAATCATAAGAACATAATAGATCCATCATCAAGAATTCATACCAATTCCATAACAACATTTGATTGAGTTTAGGAAAACATATGTTGTCCCTAGTCCACTTGACAACCCTAAACCCAATATGGCATACAGAATGTTCCAAACATATAAGAAGACATCCAAGTGATATTATAAACATATTCAGAGTATACATAGATCCAATTAACCAAAAAAATATTCTAATAGCCTCTGGTGACCATACGAAACCTTAAAACTTAATGATGTTCTTAAACTGAATTATTTCAAGCAAGGATTAAATGCAAAGAATAGTCATCATAGAACAGTCATCCATATCTTCCACAAAAAAAATAATAAAAGAAATCGCTTTGGTGGAGATTTAGCTAACATAATTATGGACTCTCAATTTGATTTTTAGAAAGATCCAACGGTGGAAAAGAAAGTTATGACTTCTGGTTTAAAACAGAAAATTCTGGTTAGGGTTCAGACCTGCCTTCACTAAAACGGTTGTAATTTTCACAAAACATAATAAAAATTCTCCAAACCAATTGGAAATGAAAGATAAGACTTAGGAGAATATTTTATATCAAATTAAGACTTTTATATAATCATATCAGCCTGTAGCATATGAATACATTTGACAGAAAATTCGGAATCGAGAATGGACAGGCATAGTCTTCCAAAATGTCAAAAATAAGGCATTAATTCGACCCTAAAAATAAAATCAGAGAGATACCCATTTGAGATCTGTGAATTTTACTTCCAGAAAATTAATTTAGTAAAACCCTAGATGCAATTTAAATTATTATAATAATAGATCTCCAAAAACGGGTTGCTAAAAACCCTAGGAAAACACATGCCAATTCTTACAAACAAAAACTCAAAACTTTAAAATAACCATAGAAATTAAAAGTACAGATATAATAAATAATTATAATATATAAATAGATCCATAGTCTATTAGAGACATAAAGTAACTAACATATTCAATCCATACCTCATGTCCTACGAAGGTTGAATCGAAGAAGGAAGGAAACAAAAGAGAAGACAAATCCAAACTTGAGATGCATCCTTCAAACCCTATCCACTTTCAGAAATCTCCATGAAAGAAAGAAATAATTCCACAGCGAAGAATCCCTCTCTCAACTATTGAAATTCTCACAAAAATGTCTCTCTCCCAAAAGCAAAGATAACCAAAAATTCTTAAAGACATATGCTTACAAAATCTCCCTCACATCTCCAAGTTTTCTCTCCAAAATCACCATGAAAATTAAGGCCATCCTCTCCTCAATGCTTCAGCCCCAAAATCCCCCCTCTTCAAATGAGAAAGTAGTGCATATAAATAGATTTCCAAAGGTTGAGAGGAAAAGTAACCAACTCCCAACTAACTCTTAACTAAAGGGTATTATAAAATAACTTAATATCATACAACTATATTACTCAAATATACAATAAAAGATTATTTGTATTCATTCATACACATATGTAATATTATCCTAACATATATGCATATGCCATCATTAATTACATCAATATCTATATATATAACCTATCCTCATTATTAATAATTAATAATTGAGAATAATATACCTCGCATTATTTAATATTTAATTATTAATAATATTATACTTTACATTAATCCCAAAATATACACCATCAACAATATCTACAATAATTAACATATAATCACATATAAATTATATATATATAAATACATATATGTGTGCACCCATATATATATTTCCATATATATATATATATATATTTATATTTATATAGATACATGCCAAATACCAAACACTATAATCTATAAGATTATGAAGTAATAGATCACAATATTATTACCTATTTATAATTACTATAGGATATAATCACTGAGGTAGAATAAAATCACACACCTCAAAATAAACCTAATCATCCAAAGAGGCCTTACAAATCATCTACGAAACATATCGAGAAAATCATAAAATCAAACAAGGTCAACCAAAGTCAACAAGGAAAGTCAAGCCAAACTCCTGAAACACAACATAGAAAGATTAACTAAGAATCATACCAAGAAGGAGAAATAAATAAAATGAGTAAACAAATCATACAACCAAATGAATTCAAGTGGTCACAAGGCACTAACTACAACCATGCCCAACCGGGTGCGTTGGATCTGGGTTTTTGACCCAAAGGTTGACTGACAAACAAGGAACCCTAATATTCCCAAATTGGAATAATGACAAAGGAAGACTCATGTAGGGGCCTTAGTACTATCTCCATAACAACAACCATCGAGGATTTGAGGGCATGCTCAGACCTGTGAAGCCAGGTGAAGTCGATGCCCAGTACCTGCAAGCCTGCATCACAAAGAAGAAATACATATGCACGGATATACATATAAAAGAAAACATTCCAGACAGATGACCAGGATCGATACATCGTGTGGACCTCAGCTATGTGAGTAACTACGACTTCATCCTGAATCATGAAAACACATCATGTATATATATACACTCAAAGCATGTAGCATCATCATAATGAAGGTTAGAATCTCAAGCATTGTGTTAGTCTCTTATCAATACTAATAATAAATTAACATAATCAAATCATCAAGTGAGATACAAGATTCATCTAAGGTAACTTTAATAGAAGAAAATATAAATAACCACTTATATATATCTATCAAGTACATATCATATAACATCCTAACTATGTTCATAAAGGTCTTGTAGGTACTCAATACATACATGAAGATAAATACATACAAAAATGATACCTTTAGATAGTATGTTTGATATTAGAATCATTGAGTACTAGCTTATGAAATTATTATAAACAACTATAGGAATAGATCAAACAAGTATCATGTACAACTTAAGCTGTAAGAAAACATCGAAGGATCTTAATTCTTTCAAAAACACAAAACTTATATTAGGGTTAGAGGGGTATTACATCCTCCCCCACTAAGATTCGACTTACTCCTGGAAGTCGGGAATGTGAACTATATATCACACATTATCTAACAGAATTATATTATTACTATTCTAGATCCTAATTTAATGACTGCACACATTCTTCTCCTATCAAGAGTTTTGGTAAATCCTATCTTATTACAACTTTAGTGTAGATTAACTCAATTCAATTAGTAATGACTTTCAAAAAAAAAAAAAAAAATTACCTATGTGATTCTATCACTTTGTGCAGTAAGTTTGTTAACAAGATACTTGAAATTGCATCAAAATTATTGAAACTCTAAGGTATTCATGTTTACTCACTAATATCAATATATTATGAAATTGCATGTTTTACTAACTGAGATTATCACTTCCTTTCACAATATCAAAGTTCCTATCTATGGTAACCAGTATAAAAGAAAGAAAGAATTTATGATATATTTTTCCTTTTGAGACATAATCTAACCCTACATAATACAACTTGTGAGACCTTATTACAAATAGGGTCTAAAATTTGTGTCCCTTACAAGCTATGAATACCAAACATAGAGAGGTATGTAACATTTATATTTGTTATGATCATGAAGGGAATACATCAAATAATTTTTCATTTACTTTTGTAATCATGAAAATAAAGCAATCTAGATACTTGAAACTTACCATTTTCATTAACACATAGTTTTATAAGAAATATTCCTTTCCATCAAAGCTTTAAGTAGAATTCCAATGACATAGGACACACAAATTTTACAATATACATATTCTAAGTCATCTTTCACAATAGTTGTAGTGCTTGATTTCCAAAAACACATTCACCCTCTAGAGGAGATCTAAACAATTTACAATTTATTGCACTATTATTCATTAAGTTGGGATCCCTTCTTAAAACTTACTATTTATCTATGCACTTTTCCCTAATTTGCATGTCAGGCAATTTCCATATGACATTTTCTTAAGAGTTATTTCAAATTCTTTATTGCATAACGATCATAGATCCATTAAGAGAGAAAGAAGTATATGAGTCCTACTACTATCTTCATAACCACAACATCTAAATTAATAACATTAACTACTGTACATAACTTTAATTTCTACCCTTTACCTATTTGAAACATTACCCTCTTACACTTTAAAATTTTGAGATAACATCAGTTCTAAGTAGAAATTGAGTAAGGTACATTTCTATAACATTTATTTACCACAACAACTCCTTATTCATAGTTGATCAATCACTTAATGTTGTTAATTTCTTACTACTATGGTGTTGATCACAATGTATACAAAACATGAATTTGTTTCCAAAATACCCATCTAGGGTCCTAACTATTCACTAGACATTTTGCAAGACATATATTTAATAAAAACAACTTCCATCATTAGTACAGATAATCTATCATCGCACATACTCTTCCCTAGAATTTCTTGATTATGTTATCTTAAATCCTTTTTGTGCAATTTAATAAGATATGTAGAAAGGATATAACTTCTTACCAAGATAGGGATAAAAATTCCTCTTCCTAAATGAAAATATGAATTATAGCCTATGATAAAATCTTGGGGACATAGGTCCTTCACCCAAGGGTTTCCTAATTGAGTATTTACAAATTTTCCTAATATATTATTGCCTTGTCTAAACAATTTTAGTCATGCAAAACTTATTTCTTAAGAGGGAAGAGAGAAAGAGAGAGAAATACATATGACAGTAGATTATTTGTTCCTTATTTATTTATTTATTTTTTTTCACTTCTTTCCTAGGTACATATTATTAGTCATGTAATCTAATTATTGCCCTATCATTCCTATCAAGTACTACCACAATTATTTCATTCTTTAAAGATCCAAAAGAAATCTATTTGTAAGATACCTTGAGTAGGATAAAATTCAACTAGGTATTTGTAAGAAGATAGAGTGCACAACATTATATTATAGGTATGATCAAGGGGTAATATTATCTACTACCATAATTAAGATTCAAAATATTTAGCATCCTTTAACTTTTGACCCTTCTAGAGATACTAGTACCTTTCAAGAAAACAAACACAAGTCTCAAGAATTCTTCGCCATTCCATTAATATTATAGGAAACATCCACTTAACACATCATTGATCTCATTATGCAAAAAAAACATAAATAATTGTTAAAATATAACTCAATCATAGAGAAATGGGTGTGCCCTTGTAAGACAATACAACATAAGAACACGAAAGGTAGCCTTCGTTTCCTAAGATTCAAATTTTAGCCTAACAACAAAATCCAAAAGGAGACAAAGTTAAGATACTCAAGGTTATGCATAGGTGAGCTATGAGTCCCAGAGTTCCCAGTGTAGAAACCTAGGGCTCTGATACCAGATGTAATGCCCCGCCAGGCAACCCAAGAGGACAAGACATAAAACCTCTATAAAATGCAAGTAGTGAATTTTTATTTTATTTTATTTATTTATTTTAACGAGAATAATATTCATCATTACACTTCATATTTCTAAAAGAAGAAATAATTTTCTACTACTTGAATGTAAGATTTATACAACTTAAGTCCTCCCGGGTTCCCTAACGTCGCTACTAAAACAACATCATATAAACCATTTACATGCATAAGATATTCACGGAATCATGAGCTTAAAAGATCTACATTCATTTTAATGCACCAAGTTAAATGTCCCTAACTTATTTCTTTTATTAAACATAGGTTAATCATCCAACATCATTATTCCTTTTATCAACTCATTCCATAAATTCATATTGATTTCATCTACATCTACTATCCTTTATATCACTTTTCTTTAATAATTTAGGTAAGAGATTAATATTCATTAAGGTAGGCATCATCCTAGGTACTTCATTAACATGAACCAAGTATTAACATTAAAATCAAATTACTATTCTATTGCATTGTTTCATAACCATTCATTATTAATAATTCCAATCACTAACCTATCATTTCTCAATAATTTTCTTGGATCCTTTCATCAAGAGAGAATACATTATTTTTTTGTGATACATCATTATATATAACTATATTTAAGATCATTTCCTTTACATATGGACAACATAAGAGGATCATAAACACTTTCTTTTAATGCTAGTAACATGTCCAATATTCCACATTCTTTTCCCTTTCTTTTACCTAGAACTACCCACTCCCTTATGCATTGCTTTGAATTGAGATTATATCAATACTACAAGACTCATTTTAGGAGATTAAAATTACATGAATACAAATACATAAGTACATCTCATATTAAAATATCCAATAAGAAATCTTCAACTGTAGGTCTGGAATGGAATATGTGCTAGGATCATCCAAAGATTCACGATCAATACCTCGATATAAATATTAACCACCCAACCATGTGGAACCAATAGGCCCACTCCCCCGAGCTAGGAGATAGAACCAAAGGCCCATACAAGAGGTAACAACTAGGAAATTCCTAAGGTGGTGATAAAATTTCCCCAAAGTCACAACACAAAAGAAAAGACAAGAAGACCACAAGGACTACCAGAGGCATGATAAAATTTGGTAGAGACTCTAAGCTACAAGCTAGGTGAGTGTCATCGCATAGCCCTCACCCCTTGGGTTTTCCTGGTACTAGCCACTCTCGGCCCCGGCCCCCAAGTAGGCACATGCGGAACCGAATGCCTCTCGTACAGACAAGGTCATCCAGTCGTACCTACGCATAGGTACCTTCTCCAACTCCCATCCTTAGTCTTTACTAGCACTAAAGGCATGGGCGAGGCACAATTAATCTTGATTAGTGTGTAATTTCCCATTCCAATCCCATTCCCAATTCATTTATTTAGGTTATCACTTGATTAAATAACTCATAGTAGGTTATCCTGGTACTAGCCACTTAGGGCCCCGGCCCCTCACTATGAGCCACTCACCTAGTGTACTTAGGTTCCCTAACATACATATAAAAATCATAAGAACATAATAGATCCATCATCAAGAATTCATACCAATTCCATAACAACATTTGATTGAGTTTAGGAAAACATATGTTGTCCCTAGTCCACTTGACAACCCTAAACCCAATATGGCATACAGAATGTTCCAAACATATAAGAAGACATCCAAGTGATATTATAAACATATTCAGAGTATACATAGATCCAATTAACCAAAAAAATATTCTAATAGCCTCTGGTGACCATACGAAACCTTAAAACTTAATGATGTTCTTAAACTGAATTATTTCAAGCAAGGATTAAATGCAAAGAATAGTCATCATAGAACAGTCATCCATATCTTCCACAAAAAAAATAATAAAAGAAATCGCTTTGGTGGAGATTTAGCTAACATAATTATGGACTCTCAATTTGATTTTTAGAAAGATCCAACGGTGGAAAAGAAAGTTATGACTTCTGGTTTAAAACAGAAAATTCTGGTTAGGGTTCAGACCTGCCTTCACTAAAACGGTTGTAATTTTCACAAAACATAATAAAAATTCTCCAAACCAATTGGAAATGAAAGATAAGACTTAGGAGAATATTTTATATCAAATTAAGACTTTTATATAATCATATCAGCCTGTAGCATATGAATACATTTGACAGAAAATTCGGAATCGAGAATGGACAGGCATAGTCTTCCAAAATGTCAAAAATAAGGCATTAATTCGACCCTAAAAATAAAATCAGAGAGATACCCATTTGAGATCTGTGAATTTTACTTCCAGAAAATTAATTTAGTAAAACCCTAGATGCAATTTAAATTATTATAATAATATATCTCCAAAAATGGGTTGCTAAAAACCCTAGGAAAACACATGCCAATTCTTACAAACAAAAACTCAAAACTTTAAAATAACCATAGAAATTAAAAGTACAGATATAATAAATAATTATAATATATAAATAGATCCATAGTCTATTAGAGACATAAAGTAACTAACATATTCAATCCATACCTCATGTCCTACGAAGGTTGAATCGAAGAAGGAAGGAAACAAAAGAGAAGACAAATCCAAACTTGAGATGCATCCTTCAAACCCTATCCACTTTCAGAAATCTCCATGAAAGAAAGAAATAATTCCACAGCGAAGAATCCCTCTCTCAACTATTGAAATTCTCACAAAAATGTCTCTCTCCCAAAAGCAAAGATAACCAAAAATTCTTAAAGACATATGCTTACAAAATCTCCCTCACATCTCCAAGTTTTCTCTCCAAAATCACCATGAAAATTAAGGCCATCCTCTCCTCAATGCTTCAGCCCCAAAATCCCCCCTCTTCAAATGAGAAAGTAGTGCATATAAATAGATTTCCAAAGGTTGAGAGGAAAAGTAACCAACTCCCAACTAACTCTTAACTAAAGGGTATTATAAAATAACTTAATATCATACAACTATATTACTCAAATATACAATAAAAGATTATTTGTATTCATTCATACACATATGTAATATTATCCTAACATATATGCATATGCCATCATTAATTACATCAATATCTATATATATAACCTATCCTCATTATTAATAATTAATAATTGAGAATAATATACCTCGCATTATTTAATATTTAATTATTAATAATATTATACTTTACATTAATCCCAAAATATACACCATCAACAATATCTACAATAATTAACATATAATCACATATAAATTATATATATATAAATACATATATGTGTGCACCCATATATATATTTCCATATATATATATATATATATATTTATATTTATATAGATACATGCCAAATACCAAACACTATAATCTATAAGATTATGAAGTAATAGATCACAATATTATTACCTATTTATAATTACTATAGGATATAATCACTGAGGTAGAATAAAATCACACACCTCAAAATAAACCTAATCATCCAAAGAGGCCTTACAAATCATCTACGAAACATATCGAGAAAATCATAAAATCAAACAAGGTCAACCAAAGTCAACAAGGAAAGTCAAGCCAAACTCCTGAAACACAACATAGAAAGATTAACTAAGAATCATACCAAGAAGGAGAAATAAATAAAATGAGTAAACAAATCATACAACCAAATGAATTCAAGTGGTCACAAGGCACTAACTACAACCATGCCCAACCGGGTGCGTTGGATCTGGGTTTTTGACCCAAAGGTTGACTGACAAACAAGGAACCCTAATATTCCCAAATTGGAATAATGACAAAGGAAGACTCATGTAGGGACCTTAGTACTATCTCCATAACAACAACCATCGAGGATTTGAGGGCATGCTCAGACCTGTGAAGCCAGGTGAAGTCGATGCCCAGTACCTGCAAGCCTGCATCACAAAGAAGAAATACATATGCACGGATATACATATAAAAGAAAACATTGCAGACAGATGACCAGGATCGATACATCGTGTGGACCTCAGCTATGTGAGTAACTACGACTTCGTCCTGAATCATGAAAACACATCATGTATATATATACACTCAAAGCATGTAGCATCATCATAATGAAGGTTAGAATCTCAAGCATTGTGTTAGTCTCTTATCAATACTAATAATAAATTAACATAATCAAATCATCAAGTGAGATACAAGATTCATCTAAGGTAACTTTAATAGAAGAAAATATAAATAACCACTTATATATATCTATCAAGTACATATCATATAACATCCTAACTATGTTCATAAAGGTCTTGTAGGTACTCAATACATACATGAAGATAAATACATACAAAAATGATACCTTTAGATAGTATGTTTGATATTAGAATCATTGAGTACTAGCTTATGAAATTATTATAAACAACTATAGGAATAGATCAAACAAGTATCATGTACAACTTAAGCTGTAAGAAAACATCGAAGGATCTTAATTCTTTCAAAAACACAAAACTTATATTAGGGTTAGAGGGGTATTACATGGCTAACCACTTGAGGCCTGATCCTTTGATCTTCACTGGGGCATCTTCCCTTCTTCATCTCCATCTCTCTCACCCTTCTAGTCTTTCATTCATTTTATTTCATCTCTCTGAGATCTTCATTGGGGCATATCTGCTTGATGGTTATTCTATCATTCTTTATCTCTTCGATTATTATTTCTAGTGATTTGATCATGTTGCTCTTGCTTCTGCCTTCCCTCTACCTGATTTCGATTTTGATCTTGAGGGGGTAGACACAGCATATCCTATTGGCTATTCTCTATAGAATATGCTTGACCATTCCATTTTCTCTGATCGATCTATCTTTACGCTTGACATGTTAGTTCTCATCTCGAGTTCTGATACTATCCATCTCTTTCCTAAGTGTTCAGTACTATTGTTACACGGCTGACCATGCAGGATTTGCTATCTCTCTGCACTTCATTCTTTGGAGTCAAATCTCTATTGCCTTCTTGGCTAATCTATTCTTTGACGTAATGTGTTCCCAGATCGATCACACATTAGTCAAATAGGGGAAAATGTAATCACCTAAAAATGGTCACCTAGACTATTAACCCCTTTTGCTAAAATCATCAATTTCTTATTCTTAATCAAATCCTAATCTTATCATTTATCCAATTTTATTCTATGGGCTAACCATTTTATCCTAAGTCTTTATTTAATTAAAAGGAATTTCCTCCTCTTTTATTAAATAAAAAAGTCCTCACTTTTCCTTTTATATTAAGTTGCACAAATAAAGCATTATTCTTATTTTATAAAAAGGGAAAAAACACTTTTTGTCTCATATAGGCACAAAAGTTAACTCTTATTTTCTCATTGGAGGATACTTGTGCACATGGATTTCTCCTCTTTGATGCTCCACCCTTGATTAAATGTTTTGCCTCTTAATCTCCATGGTCCATTCCTTTTCAATTCCTTTAAAAGGAGAGCTCTCTTCTCATTTTAGGATCCATCTTTTGAATACTAACCTTATGTTGTAGGATGTCTTAGATACTTTGGAGCTTTTTAAAGATGTTCTTGCATCCATCTTTCATTTCTTGCATTTTAGCTTCATATTTATGCTTTCCTTGATTAGCTTCATTTATATGCTCTAGATTAGCTCACATAGATTAATTAGCTTGGATTGTAATACTTGCATCTTTCCTTTCCATATTTTAACTCGCATGTTCATCTTAACATAGCTTGCATCTTCATTTCTATTATTGCATTTCATTCACATATTGATTCTTGAGGATATTGGCATTCTTGCCCTTGTCTCCATTGAATCTCCCATTGCATGGTTTACTAGCAAGGTCATAGGCTTAAATAGCTCTAACTAAGAGCACACTTAATATCCTTGCACTCCATGCCTAGGGGGCTCTAGGTCAATTTTCAAGGATTCTCATTCATGGATTCCTTTGGAAGCAAAGACTTAGAGAAGTGCACGTCTTAGTGTGTACAACTACTTGTAGCTATATTTGTTGATGACATTATCTTTGGAGGTAATGAAAAACTTAGTGCTGAATTTGCTAAAGAGATACAGAGTGAATTTGAGATGAGCATGATTGGACCTATCAAATACTTTTTGGGATTGAATGTACAATAGGTAGAGAAAGGAATTTTCATTAATCAACCAAAGTATGTGAAAGAGATATTGAAGAAATTTAATATGGATGATTGTAAGCCAGTAAGGACACCTATGATAACTAGATGTAAGCTTACAAAAGAAGATGACTCACCAATAGTAGATATCACATTGTACAAGTCTATGATTGGAAAACTTATTTATCTTACTCGGACCAAACCAGATATTTCCAATGCAGTTGGCATAGTTGGAAGATTTGCAGCAGAACCTTAACAAAGTCACCTCATGGTAGTAAAAAGGATATTCAGATATTTGCAAGGCACTATAGACTATAGTCTAAGGTATCCTAATTCAGAAAATGTTGAGCTTCATGTGTACACTGATGATGATTAGGCAGGATGCGTTGATGACAGAAAGAGTATATCAGGTGGAGCAGTGTTTCTTGGTGATAGACTTGTCACTTGGACAAGCAAGAAACAAAATTGTATTTCTCAGTAAACAGAAAAATCAAAGTATGTTGCAGTAGCCTTGAATTATTCTACAATTATTTGGATCAAGCAGATGATAAAGGACTTTAGAATTCAGATTGATTATCCTATTGTTATTCACTATGATAACACTAGCACTATCAACATGTCGAAGAACCCTGTGATGCATGCAAAAACAAAGCACATTGAGATCAAGTATCACTTCCTAAGAGAGAAAGTGGCAGAGAAAGAAGTCAAGGTGGACTATGTAAGTACTAAAGATCATCTAGCAGACATATTCACAAATCCCTTGCCTAAGGATACTTTTGAGTATCTTAGGGAGAAGCTTGGAGTAATTCCCTTCCCTGATTCTGCTTAGAAGAAAGAAGGAAAAGCATCAGTCTTCAGGGATTGATGGATGGTTGACTACTCTACTTCTGGAGTAGTACCAGTGCTTAAACTATTTGGTGCCCTTTTCCATTGATGTCAAAGGGGGAGTAATATATAGTCATGAAAAATAGAAGTAAAAGGAGGAGTAATATACTAAGGGGGACTAGCATTCAGTTATCATAGCAGTTCAGTTGAGGAAATGGAGAATGTTGAAGAAATTGTAGTAGATGGAGGACTCATCTTTGGGGGAGTCTTGAAAAGGAAATGGAGAAAGTTATAAAAGAATTATTCATTGGGATTGGTGGAGTTTTTCATTCCATATGTTGCCATCAATGCCAAAGGGGGAGATTGTTGGAGATTTGCCAGTAGACTAGTACTGACTGTATGTTTTATCATTGATGACAACATATGGTAAGTACCATGTGTCGAAGACTTATGAAGTTAGCTTTTATTATATGTTGCATGGACATGTTATCAACATGATATCATGGGGGTAGAGGTTAATTGTTAGTACAAATAGTTATATAGCAGCTTGTGTCAGCAGTGTTCTTGATAGAGTAACAGGTAGTGTTCTGTGTATGGTTGTCCGTACAGTTATCATGGAGCCTTGCGCGCTTGGATATATGATGAAGACATTTTAGTGATATTACATTCATGGACATAGATTCTGATGATCATTAGAAGTGAAGTTATGCAGTTACTATTCACCAGTAGCAGTTTCCTGTATTTGTTCAAAAGAGCCGATAGAGATTATATTGGTTCTGGAGTTGCGCCTATCCTTTCGGTATGCACCCTTGGATTTAAGCTTGGAAAAGAGTTAGTGATGTTTAGTTAAGAGCACATGAAGTAATTCAGCTTGAGGAGAAAGATACAGTTATTTTGGTAGAGCCGACAGTATGTAGCGTGTGTCTACAATTATCTTATTGGACAGGTCCCAGAATGTGTTGCGTGCTTAGTAGAGCCGACTGAATTATTATTGGAGTTTTTTATGGATTCTCTAATATGATTTCAAGGTGGTTCTAACAAGCCAACTTGATTATATCATTTAGAGGAAAGATATTTATAGGCATTCATTTGTGATTGCTTGAGTCTGGTTCATAGTTGATTGTGAAGAGCATAGCAGAGTGTGCAAAGTGTTGAGTCATCAGAAGAAGGTCTATATGACCAAGTAAAGTGTTTGTGCTATACATTGGAACTGATCCAGATAGTATGTCTAAGCGCAGTTCACCAAGATCCAGATATAGTGTGTATCTGTTATTCAGAAGGTTGTAGCCTTCTCCCTTTTTAGCAGTGTACTCTCGGACAATACGTCCTCTCCCCTAATAGTGACTATTGTAAAAGACTCCTAACAGGGTCCGACCCTTGACCAGGTCTATTGTACTAAATATATTGTAAAGCAACTCCTAACAAGGTTAAGGATCTTCTAACAAGGATCATAATACACTAATGCAGAATATTAGTGGGTGTCAATTCCCACCAGGGTTTTAACCTATTTGGGTTTCCCCGTAACCAAAATATTGGTGTTGTGTTCAAGTGTTCTTTCATTGTGTTTATGCTTTATGTTTAGTTATACCTAATTGGATAAAGAATTGAAACTTGTACATAACTGATTCACCCACCCCCCCACCTCTCAACTTTATCTCTTGGGACTATTCCTAAAAAAACTAAGTTATCATATCCCAATTCCTTCCTTGGAAGAACCCAAGCATGGGTTATATTTCCCATTGTAATATACATCTCTCTAATTAAAATTGACACATATATTGTTTTTATGGACACTGCTTTTGTCGACATGTCAAGATGATTTTTTTCTTTTCTAAGGTGTTTTAACCATCTAAATATAATTATAAATGCTCGAACACCCCCCTCAAAAGATAAGTGTCTAAAATGATAATGACCTCATTTTGATAAAATAAAATAAAAGTAGTTATTACCCTCTAGTAAATAAAATTTACTATATCAACAAAATTTTGATGATAAAAAATAATTACTATTCATAATGATTTCTGCATACTTCATAAATGATTGAAAAATAAAATCAAGACTAATTAAATATAAAGAATTGACAAGATTGATAGCACCTTAATCTTAAGAAATTCCTAATAATTAAAATGAAGCTTATAATTCATCCAAGTAACCAATTAACTACAAAAGAACTAACAACTCAAGGGACAAATCCACATTGTACAAATGTGTAGTACAATGTGTCCTTCACATGATCATGAATGGACAATAATGACATTATTTTCTACCCTTATCAAGTAGAAACCAAAATAAAATACATTTCCACTCTTGAATCAAATTATTTCACTATGACATTAGAATAATTTCTTCAACACTATACTTGAAAGTAATACCCTAACCGTCTACTTTACGCAATATATTGTAATGAAAATTTCATTTCAAAGATTATTTTCTCCTACCCCTCCCAGTAAAATTAATAAATTGACTGGTTTGGACGTGTGTGAAATAGTCTTCGATACTTTAAATTCCTCGAGAGTCGAGTGCTTGGAGGCTGCTGCAAGCCGCACTACTTGACCATTGCAAATTTATCGACATGACTTTGACTTTTTGGCTGCTGGTCGGCTTAAGTCAAGTCGTTACGGGGTCTAGAATGTTAAAATTATATATATATATATATATATATATATTTTTGTCTTTTCTGCAGAAACACTTTTTTGCCCATTTCTACACAAAGGCTGTATATGTTGACCAAATTGGGAAAGAGGATACAATGAATACAACTCTTTTTGTCCAAGTGCGCCTCACTCGGTATAGAAAAAACACGCTTCATGGCGGGCCCATCCTGCCATGGGATTGACATTGTTGATGTGCTTCCTCACATCAACTTGAGGGGGAAATTGTTTTTAATGTTTCACCGTTGAATAAGATGGAGCTTTAGTCTTACGTAGGTTAATTCATGTTTGGCTGGGTCTTTGGAGACAAAATGGCATAAATGTGTTTACACTTAATGGTGTTTTAGTGTTTGAAAATAGAGAGAGGATTAGGGCACCGGCTACGGTGCAACATATTTGCACCGAATGCCATGCCCTTCCATCTGATGACCTGCATCCCATACTCAGCTTCCGTACCTGTACTGCCCTGCAATCTCTGGCCATCACTGGCAAATCTGTTGCAATCAATAGTAAATAATTTTTAACGTGAGAGGGGATACATTTGAAGGTCATTTTTCAAAGGAGACTGTTTATTATATGTTACATTGTATAATATACTATTATATATTATATAACTTTTATATTATTTGTTTTTTTATTTTGTATTAATATTATAAATAAGTTTATATTATATTAATAATTTATTTTAAAATTTTATTTAATTTTATATCTGAATTTTTAAGAAATGTTTATAATAATTTGAAATATAATAAATAAAAATTTGGGTTTAGATTAAATATAATTTGGTATTAAATATATTATTATAATTAATTGTACAATTCAATTATAGTTAAATTAGAGTTATGTTTAAAATTGGTGCTAAGATTAAGCTAGGTTAAATCTATAGTTTATAGTTATGTTTTAGAAATATAATTAATTTTAATTTTAAAAATAAATTAAAATAAATTACAATACAATATAACATACTCTTCTTTAATATATATGAATTGTTTTCAATATTTATATCATAACAATTGTAGGAGAACAAAAATACCAAAAAAATTAATTGTAGATTAAACATTTACAATTATGTGACGCAGAAGGAGTAAGAAAAGAATGTATTAAAATAAAACCAATTTAATTATTATGACTGATTTTTAATATTTGACCAAAATAAGTAACAACCACCACAAGTCATTTGACCTAGCTACTAATCTAGCTTTGTTAGTTGACACTATTTTGCCTTGGCTTTGTTAATTGACACTATTTGGCCTCTTTGTGGGCTCTGCCCTTGACATCTTTTGTTTGAGTGGACATTAGTAAAAGGTATAGCTAGACGCTTAAAAATGGAGAAAAAATTGTTCATATTCTAGGAATTTTTTTTAGAGTTTAAAAAACAACAACTTACTTATAATTGGTTCAAATGATTGTTTTTAATAACAAATTAACAAGTAAAATCTAAAATTCATTATAATAGTATTATGCATTATGGAAAACTTGAGTTTAAAGTACAATTTACTCATCTTTTTAAGATTTGTGCCCAACTTAAAAAATGCCCTTAACCTATATTGAAATTGGATATCTTATTATCCAAATTTTGATTAATTGAAATTAGCTTGTGATTTATGCTTTTGTAAGAAATATGAGTTTGAACCCTGATAGTAATATCACAAAATGAGATGAATTAATAAACTATAAATATGTATATATATATATAGAGGTATACACACAAATATACACACACACACACACACACACACACACACACACACACACACACACACATATATATATATATATATATATATATATATATATATATATATATATGATAAATTAGAGTAATATAATATTAATATTAATATTATTTATAAATTAATTTAATATATTTAATATATAAATATATTAAATTAAATATATATTTATATATAATCTTATTTTATTAATTTAATGCATTTAAATTAGGATAATAAAATTTAATAAATTTTAAATTAAATTATTAATAAAAATAAATAATATAAAAGTTTTATAATATAATATTATATTATGCACAGTAACATAGAATAAACACTATCCATCTATAGCTTCTCCTTTGAAAATGCATGTTAAAAAATAATTACTACTGGCTACAACAGATTTGACAGTGATTGATGGCAGGGCAGTATGGGTACCGAGGCTGAGTATGGATGCAGGGCATTGGATGGAAGGGCATGGCATTCGGTGCAAATATGTTGCACCATAGCCGGTGCTGAGGATTGGGGAGTTCACTGTATTTCTAGTAAGGTTAAAAGGAAATATAAAGAATAATCTATATTTGAAAAGAGATATAAAGAATAATCGATATTTGAAAAGAGATATAAAGAATAATTTATATTTGATAAGAGATAAAAGTTGTGATAATGTCTAGGGAAGTAGTAAGGGGCTTTTAAGGTAAGCAAATAATTGTGATATTGTTATGAGAATTCAATTATGTAGTTTTTGAGTCAAACTGATTGATCCATGTTTTATAATCAGTGGTTCACAAGAACCCATCTCTCATACTAAAGAACGGAATACATAGCATTCATTAAATCTATATGATGCTCACGAGGGTGAACATTAAGTCTTCTCTAGAATTTAGCCATCCCAATATTACTCCAACTCAAGCACGGTTAACCATGGAGTTTCCTCCAAGGTTAAACATATAATTAATTAAAGAAAGGGTCCATTTAATTTTTTATTGAGCTCAATAGCATGGGTCGAATTAATTTAGTATAAGTATAATCATATATATTATAATTAATGAAGAATGATATTGTTTAGTTTTACAATTTAAGAGGATTCGATTGATCTAGATAAGAAAGTTCATGCATAGAAGAATATTAAATAGTTTATATAGTTATCTAATGATTCCTAAGATGCTGAGGCCTAAATAAGGGCAGTCAGGAAGCTTGATAGAAAAGGGACAAAATATGCCCTTTGAAACAGCCCCTGGGATTTTAGAAGCAAGCTCGCAATGTTGGTGTTTTTGGGAAAGGAGAAAGAAAATTTGGCAAACAAATAACCTAAGACGATTCGTTAAAGCTTTCACAACCATTTGAACCTCATTTAAGGAATAACAAAAATAAGAAACTCCTAAAAGATTAGGCACAAGATGCCACTCATTCTTCGTTATTGGAGAGAGAACATAACGCAAAAGTTAGATGGACATAGTGCAAAATATTGAGATGTCTCTGTAAGAAGCACTCGTTAAGGCCTGCAAGAGTTTATTTTTATAATCCTCACTAAAATTACTATTCTAGGAGAATTTCATTCACCAAATGACATAGTATAGCCTCATATCACAAACATTGGCATAGTATAAAACATGCTCCAATGATATGTACATCTACGACAAAATTAAAAGGCTAAAATTAACAAATAATAGTTGCATTCATCAAGAATTGAAACATAGCATTAAAATCATCCACAAAATATAAATAAACATAACAGAGGCAAACTGGACACAATCTAATAGTCTTCCTCTATTGAATAAGTTAAAAATATAAGGCTAAGATCCAAGAAATAAAACTACAGGTATTTCAAAGTGTTCTTCTATTCTAGAATAATGAACAAAAGGACTATAAATTAAAGATCCCTATTACAATGTTCTTGCATGCTTATATATATGATTTCCTTGAATTGAATCTAAAAAATACAACCAAAAAGGAGCTCTACAAATGTGCCATGTAGAGATCTCGTCATGGTTGTTGTTATGACTGCCTCAAGCATGTCAATTTTTGTATCATTGTTGTCCTTTCACATGTACAACATAGGCGCCACCTGTGCCTCTTTCAACTTTCCTCAACATTGTGAGAGAATAAATTGCCAACTCCACTCAAAATAATTAGTATATTTCAATGCATGCATGGTTGTTTCTTTTTTAGATCAAATCTGCCTCGAGATGCAGAACTAAATAAAAGGTGACATATTCCTCAAAGGATGTGGCTCATGTAGGTCTATTGGGTGACAATCATGCTAGAATAGTAGGAATTGTTGAGTTTTTCCTTCTTTTGAACCTTTAGAAACTCCTTGGTGCCAACACATGGCACCCGCTATCTTGAGCACACATTGAAAGGTGAAGCATTTGAAGGAAAATAGGATCATGAGCTTGGTAGAAGCTACACCATTTTGAAGGAAAACTAATCATTTATGTCTTCTTCTTTTTTTTGTATCTTATCTCTTTGAGATGTTTCTTACTCTATTGTTTGTCATAGGTTAAAATGCCTATTGAGGCACAATCCATTGCTAGTACATGTGTTACAACATTGGGATCTCTAGTTAGATAATTTCTTATGAAGTTGGAAATTGTCTATGTGAGTGCTTTGTTTTGAGTTAGTAGTTAGTTTTCTTCTTGTGTCTCTTGTGTGATTTATGTGAGTGTTTTAATCATATGTTTAAAAGGTATGAATTAGGAAATAATTCATAATATTTCTATTTACATTTAAATGAATTGTGAATAATTTGAAATAATATATATCATTTACCATGTATTTATAAGATTAGGATGTGTCTTCAATCATAGTACATCAATTGGGTAAAGGACCTTTTAGAAGTCCCTAATCAAACTATGCACTATATTCATATAAGAACCATTGTAGATTATAACCTACTTGTAGCATTTTACAAAAAAATCATTCAGTTACACTTACATTAGATGCATCTTATCCTAGTGACTATCTATTGTGTTTGGGTACATTCTCTAACTTATTTTGAATGTTGTCTTCTTGGGTGTCGTGTAATGGAACTACACCCTTTAATGTGACTGATACTAGTCACTCTGTTATGTGAAATATATTACATGATTGATAATTATTTTGGTTATTAATAATTTGTTCGTGCTTTGTGAGCTAGCATTGTATTTTTGAAATTTCTTATATGCTTGGAAATTAGTCACATGGCCCTATTTTTTTCTATCTAGTTTGTGGCGCTATTCACACTTGATTTATTGTTGAAATTGTTCAAACATTTTATTATTTAATGTCCAATTTTTAATTCCCCCCTGGGATGTTTCCTTTTTAATTTTTGTGGTGACTACTCTGAATGTTTGGTATTATTGGACATGTTTTGTACTATGTGTTGTTTCTATCATGTTCATTATGGACCTCTGATAGTACATGTGATGGAGGAGATTGCAAAGATTGTCCTATATTTGTATGACTCTTCTTTTACGATATTTATACAAATTGTATAGATTTCAATATATTATATTAGTAATTGTTGGATTCTAGGTGTAAGCCTAATTTTAGGGGAAGAGGATGTAATACCCCCCAAATTCTATCATTTATGTTTGTGTTATAGAATACTATTAGGCCCTTTTATTGGACAAGTTACACCTTTAGATGGATTATCTACATGTATGATAATGTTATTTATATAAAACATATTTACCCCTTATCTACATATACATAGATCATGTGTATGTTTTACATTTCTTCTTAATGTGTCTGATATGGTGAGGGACATAGTTCTAGTTTCTTGTGAGATCCACATGATGTAATGATCCTTACTATTATGTGTGTGTATGTGTGTGTGTGTGTGGCTTTGTGATGACATGATTACAAGTATCAGGCATTGACTTCCTTGAATTGTCACGATGACTCTGCCCCTAATGCATATGTCAATGGGGAGATGGTATTCGGGACCAGAACCCAACATAAGCCTTCATTTTTCTTAAATATTGGGCAACTATCTATATGGCTATCCTATTTGAATTCCTCAAGGTGACTTAATTTTTGGACACTTTTTATTGAGTTGATTGTTGCATTTTGATTGACAATTTTCCTTTGTGTATGATTTCATTTGGGTTGAGGTTGTATTTTGGTTTCATTGGAATTTAAATGGTTAACTAACATGTTAATTATTAAACTTGAATAATTATAGCTTTATAAATGCCAAACATTAATCGATGTTTATTTAATAAATGAAGTATTAATTAATTTTCAATATTTATTAAATAATTTAATAATAAGGTCAAAAATAATAGTTTATGATTTAATTAATATTAAGTAAAAATTGAAATTTTAATGCATAAATGAAATTAGTTGATATTTAGTTGAGATGTATATTTTATTAATTAAAAATAAATCATGCAACTGTAATGAACCTTTTTATTAAATTAGAACTTTAGGTCTAAATTATAAAGTTGAATTAACTAACTTTTATAAAACTATAAATATGACACTTTTAATTTATTTATCAACCGTCAAAATTTATTATAGATAATATATTATTTTATTTAATAATAAAAATATATGTTATTTTATTTAATTATATATAATAACTTACAATATTTAAAATGATAGCATTAGAAACTTGTTAGAAATTGTTAAGTAATCATATAATATGACATATGTAATATATATGTTTCTATTTTATTTATTATCTATTCATACTAATTTTAAAACTTGTTTAGTTTATTCATCATTTTTCATATATTACAAATTTGTTATATTAATATGCAATATATGTATTTTTATATATTTATTATTAATTTTAAAAAAAATTAAAATACATTATATGGACTTAGTAACTTTCATTATTAATTTGAGGTTATTTCATATATTACTAATTTCTAATTATGTTCTAAATTATATATTTTAATTTTTAAAATCTTTCTTTTTTTATTATATATTTATATTAGTTTAAAATTATTCTTAAATTAAAGCATATGAACTTAGATTTTTGTATGTATTACTAATTTATAATTATTTTCTTATTCTATATTCTTTTTACCACAAATAAAAATCATATTATTAATTATTATATTAATTTTAACAATCTATACTTTTTACAAAATGTAAAATGAAAGGTATTCAAGTGACCAAACCGTCATAAAAATTGCATATGATAGGTAGGGGTGACCACCAAATTCCAGGCCTCCAGGCCTGAGTGGAGGATAATTAAATAAAAAAATTGTCTGTATAATTTTAAAGTGGATTTCTAATTCTTAATTAGTGTTACACTTTTAAAACCTTAGTTTGTTGTGGGTTTCTATATTATAGATCCACGAGGCTAATTCAGAGATTATTCAATCAGATTTTGGCGAATTCTCTTTGATGCAAATTTTGGGATTAAAGAATTTGGATTTGGAAAGCTTTAGATTTCCAGATTTGGATTTGGTTTCCCTATCTCTTAAATTCCTTCACATTGAGATTTAGAAAATCAAGTTATGTTTGAGAAATTTTGTGGAAAGATTTGATTAAGGTTTCATCTTTGAAAATTTGATTTTTCATGTTTAATTTTTGGATAATTTCTAGGTAAAGGCATCCCATGGATTTCGTAAATTTTAAAGAAGAGGAAAACCAGTATTAGGGTTTTGAGAAATTCTATTTACCAAATCTATTAGATTTCCACAATCCATATGTATGTTATCTTAGTTTTTGGATTCGATTGTGTAGAATTTTTTACCATCATTTTAAAATAAAAAAAATGTTTCGGATCATACTACATGATCCATCATCAGGATGCTAGAGAGAAAGAAGAACAAAAGATGGTAGATTGCAGATCTAGAAGACAATAAAAGGAGGGACAAGGGAAGAGGAGAGAGAAAAAAGGAAGGTACACAAAAATAAAAATATAAAAAGTACATAAAAAAATCTAAACATAAAGAAGATGTCCTATCAAACCAAGTAAATCATAAAAAAGTAAAAATGAAAAAAAATAATTATAAAACCAACCATAAAATGGAAACATAAAGGGATATCTAAAAAAAAAGGGACAAATCAAAAGATAAAAAAATAATAAATAAGAAGAATATAAATATAAATAAGAAAAATATAAACAACTATGTATAAAAATACATGTGTATATATATACATTTATATATATATATATATATATATATATATATATATATATATATATATATATATATATATATATATATATATATATATATATATATATATATATGTGTGTGTGTGTGTGTGTGTGTGTGTGTGTGTGTGTGTGTGTGTGTGTATATGTATATATACATATATGTATATATATACATATATGTATATATATACATATATATATATATATATATATATAGACATATATATGTATATGTATATGTATATGTATAGATGTATATGTATATGTATATATATATGTATGTATCTATATATATATATATATATATATATATATATATATATATATATATATATATATATATATATATATATATATATATATATATATATATATATATATATATATATATATATATATATATTGTAATACCCACCCGTAGGATGCTTTTTAGTTTGCTTTATGTTTTAGATGTATGACCAAATTCTTTTAGGTCACTTTCCATGTGATCGATTATTGTTTCATTAATGATGATGAGGATTATTATTATATGTTTATCAAGTGTATGCGTAGATTAGATGACGATGCTTCATGATGTTAGATTACATGTTTTATATTGATTACGACGTACTTACCCCATACTTGCATGTGTATGGTGATTATGTGTCTGTATCTATTTGATGTGTTTGTGTGGTAGAGGATGGAGGCGTAGTTACTCGCATAGTCGAGATCCACACGTCCGACCGTACCCTATCATTGTCTGTTATATATTGTATGTACATGCTTTGTCTTCTAATGATAGGTTCGCAGGTACAGGGCATCATCTTCCCTGAATTGGCAGGAGTGAGCGTGCCCACAAACATTCGTCTCAATAGTAAAGAGGGGAGATAATTCACAGACCCAAACCCTAACCCTAGCCAATTGTCCTAGAATTGGACAAATACCAGTATGACTACCTTACCCGAATTCACCTGGTTGGTATGAATTTGTGGATCCCGTTCTTGAGTCTGTGCATGTGATTTCAGTTTGCTTGATTTTATTGCATTTGATTCAGTTGATTTGTGAATTATTCAGGTGATTTTATATGAATATTAATGATAGGATTATAGTTGAAATTAATGATTTAATTATTTTCCTATGTGTAATTTAGAATATTGTCCAAAGTCAATTATTTGATTAAATAGAATTAATTGATTATTTAATTGAAGTTGGATTTAATTATGTTTGAATGTATAATTAAATAATTGAATATTTTAATGCATGCTTTAGGATGTATTAAATATTTAATTTATTTAATCTAGGTTTTAATTATTAACATGTGCTCAAATAGAATATATTTAGAATTATGCTTGTTTATATTATTAAGTAATTAAATAATTAATTGCATGAATTTGTGATGCATTGATTATTTAATTTATTTAATAATTGAATTTAAATTAAAACATGTGCAAATTAGAAAAGGGAATTGTTCTCAAAAGTTAACAATTGGTTTTAGAAAGTTAAGTTGAGTTGTGCATATAAATGATATTTTAAATTAATTAATTGTAATTTCTTTCAATTTTGGAGTTTGAGTTGAATTAGGAGTTGTCTTATGAGTCACTTTTCTGATTTGAGTTGAACTCAGAGTTATCTGTTGAGTTGTCATCTGTGATTGCTTGGATGTTGGAATTGAATTCCTATTAGGGGAATTTTGCTTTCATTTTTGGGGAGACAGGTTTTGGAGAGGAATTTTGGAGAAGGCTTGTGTGTTTGGCATTTGAAGAATTGTGGAATGTTGTGGCTGCATGTTGAATTGAATTTCTTTGTGCTTCTAGATTGGACACCTGGTTGCAAATTAGTTTTCAAATCTACAGGTTGTGTTTGAATTTGGGGAGAATTTGGTTCTCAGATCTGCAAGGGTTTCCATTCTTTTATTCCGTATCTGGCATTGGATCTGAGGTAGGCTTGGATTTGTTTATTAGATTTATTTCAACATCTGTTTATCTTTCTATGTTTTAATAGCTTTCTATGTTTTCTATTTGGTAGATCTTTGTTTATATTAGATCTGGGTATTCAGAAACCCTAGTGTAGTTGATTTGTGTATTTTATTATTACTTGGCATTGTAGTGTTACTCTGGCAAAATTTCGTTAAATAATTGTTCATGGTTTGCCTATAAATCAAAAAATTAATCTTGTTGTGTAGTTTAACTATAGAGCTTGTAGAAAAATTAATCCCCATGAGGAAATAGATCATTTTGCTTTAAAAACCCAATTTGGGTACAAAAATCAATTCTGAAAAAAAATAATAATTTAATCTCTGTTAAAAATACCAGTCAATAAAATTTGAGTAAAAGACAAACAAATGTTACTATCAAAGGAATAGATTCAAAGCACAAATGAATCTCAGTTTTAGGATTGTAAGAGAAAATTTCTATATCTATGTATATTCTCTGTTGAAAATATATATATATATATATATATATATATATATATATATATATATATATATATATATATATATATATATATATATATATATATATATATATATATATATATATATATATATATATATATATATGTTTTGTTAAATTAATAATATTTATATTTATACATATCTTGTTTCCTGAAATGAATAAATAAATAAATAAAAACTTATGCTTTGAGAGTGTGTTGTTTTTAATTAATAAACAAATTATAAAAAATATATATATAAAATGAAATTCTTTTACTGCACGGTATCCCGTGGAGCATCGCAGTCCTTTAAGGACTAACACACAGACCCATAGGGCCTGTCGTGTGCAGTCCCTATGGGACTGTCACGGCAGAGCCTATGGGCTCTGTCGCAGGGTGTTGGGTGGGGAGCCGTGGGCCCCCCCACACCAAAAGTTTTTGCTTTTAAAAGTTTTGTTTTATAAAATTTGATTTTTATTTATTTATCATTAAATAATTTTATTGTTTAGTTTATATTGTAAGATAATATTTCTTTTGTAAATTAAATTAAGTTATTAAGTTTTATTTTTTATTTTATTATTAATTAGTTAATGTTATTTGGGATTAATTGTTAATTAAAAATTTGTTAGTTAAATGAAATTTTTGAATGTAACTTAAATAAATACTTGATTTATTATTTAGATTAGTCATATTAGATGGGTTTTCTAATTTTTATAATAGATAGTATTATTAAATTCATGTAGGATAGAATTTATATTCTAGCTAGTATAAATGTAATCTTAAAATGATTGCTCGCTAATTAAGATTGTTAATTAGTGGAATAAATTTTATTCTTTTTGTTAATTAGATAAATGACTCTGTACTACCCTGTCCCCGGGAAATGTGGGATTGGTATTGCTTATTTAGTTCATTTCAGTAGTATGAATTAATCTTACAATTTGATCATTTTGACACCTGTATTTTGAAAGTGTTAAGTTCTATAATGAAATTGGGTCTCTCATTCTGTTAAAGCCATAGTTCAACATTAGAGATGATTCTTTATTTAGGACATTGTAGTGATGTTTACGTTTCATATCTCCTAGTAGGTTTATGCTTTTCTTTATGTGAATTTAATCATGTTCATATGGAATTTGAATGATTATGGCTCAGTTTTCATTTCTTTATTATGTGAGTGTTGACTTCTCATTTCTGAATTTCAATCTTGTGCATTATGCGATTTCGGGC
>BSBK01010529.1:0-33229 GCA_027943335.1 Chamaecyparis obtusa | reverse complement strand
TGTACATATATATACATATATCTATATATGTACATATATATACATATATATACATATATATATATATATATACATATATATATATACATATATATATATATGTATATATATGTATATATATATATACATATATATATATATATATATACATATATATATATACATATATATATATTATATATATATATATATACATATATATATATACATATATATATGTATATATATATATATATACATATATATATATGTATTATATATATATGTATATATATATATATATATATATATCTATATATATACATATATATATATATGTGTATATATATATATATGTATATATATATATACATATATATATATATATTTATATATATATATATACATATACATATATATATACATATATATGTATATATACATATATATATATATACATATATATATATATATATACATATATATATATATACATATATATATATATACATATATATATATATATGTATATATATATATGTATGTATATATATATATGTATATGTATATATATATATATATATATGTATATATATATATATATATGTATATATATAGATATATATATATATATATATATATATATATAGATATATATATATATACATACATATATATATAGATATATATAGATATATATCTATATATATATATATATATACATATATATATATATATATATATATACATATATATATATATATATACATACATATATATATATATATATATATACATAAATATATATATACATACATATCTATATATATATATATATATACACACACACACAGATATATATATATATATATGTGTGTGTGTGTGTGTGTGTGTGTGTGTGTGTGTGTGTGTGTGTGTGTGTGTGTGTGTGTGTGTGTGTGTGTGTGTAGGAATATTCTAGTTATGAAAGTGATTCATTTCTTGTTTTATATTATGGAATTATGGACACTATGGAGCTAACCCTACTATAGTAGTTGGAGTAGTTTAATTAATTACAACCAACTATAAAAGTTGGAGTAGTTTATTCTCATAAAGAAACTCCTCCAATCATATAGTTTTTGGTTAAATTATTGGAGGAGTTTGGGAGATTGGAAGAAAATTGGGAGAAAGTTAGGAGTTTTCTAGAAGTATTGATTTTGGGGGTTTTCTACATTTTGGCAATCACTATTCTAGTTCCATAAGGGAGTTTTAGAGGTTATCAGAGGAAGAAGGGAGTTTATTCTCAGAAGGAAGATTATTTTGGAGGGAAATCATGACTCAATCTTGGAAGGCTGTTGAGGAAGTGCTCAACCTTGGAAGGGATTCTTTGCAGGACTCCAGGTAGGATCTGGAACCACGAAGAATCACCTTCTTGCCTATGTGTGTGTGTTTTCTGTGTGTATATTTAATATATTGTCATTGTGAAAATATTGTAATGATAGGAATTATTTGATTTATTATTCATTGTAAAATGATATTGTATACAAGAAGTTTTTTATTAATGTTCCTGTAACATTTCTCTTTCAATCTCTTCCTAGAAAGTTATATTTCTTCATTTGGTTGTAATTTGATGTATTTATCTATGTATGAGTTGTTAAGGAAAGTTTAGGGAAGGTTAGGATTGATTAGGGAGGACTTGCAATCAGTTTTTCCCTCCTATGGTATTGGTAGATTTTGTTTTCAATTCTTAGTTTCTTATTATCTGATTTTGTTTGAATTTAAATGGTGTGTTGAGGAAGTTTTATGGATGTGGTACTAAGGTATCTGAATTAGGTATGCCTCAGGGAACATTTCCTAGACACTCTCCGCACTCTAAACTTGCATTTATGGGCAATTCTGAGCAACTTTGCGATAGTTGTCATACGAGAAAACAACCCTAAATCTGTTTACTCATATGAGTCTGAGTGTATACTTGTATGGGATTATGGTAATACTTGTATGGCCCTATGATAATAATTTTATGGGACTTATGGGGTCCTAGGGGACCCTTCTAGCTATTTTTAGGCTTAGGATTGGGCACGTGACTCCTGCAATGTGTCCCTGTGTCTGGTTTGCAACTTTTTCCACCTTTTATTGTTAGATATTTTCTTAGGTTGTGTAATAATGTTGTGATTAAGGTGTTTTGGTACTTTGAATTCTTTCTTTGTAACCATTGGTGCATATGATAAGGCTAGGACTCATCCTAAGGTCCTGAGAGCACATGAGGGTTCCCTAGACCTGCAAAATAGACCATTTGAAGCACATTATTGTTTCTTTCACTTGTGTTTTTGGTAGGGGTCTAGGTACCCTAGGTTAGTGGATCACCATAGGTGTTGGAACCCAAAGTGGTTGCTAGATGATCCTATTGGTGAGTTTGTACAATTAAGTGATAACCTTAATAATTAAATTGGGAAAGTGAGGTTTAAAAAGATAATGAAAGACATAATTTAAGTCCACATAGACCTATTGGAATACCAGGACCATGGGTAACTACCAGGGTGGATCCTTTACATAAAAAGGGGACCAAAGTTACATGGTTGTCAGGGAGGATCCCAATATATAGGCTGTGTGATGACACTCAACTAGATGGTATGCTAGAAACGTAACCTTTATGTATAGTATGATGATATTTGTGATGTATTTTCCCTTTTTTTCAAGTGAACGTTCCATAAATCCTTTGGTTTCTTAGGGCCTTGTGAGTACCTTGGTTCTATCTCCTACCACACGGGGTGGAACTTCACTAGTTTCACATGGTTGGGTGGTAAATATCTTTCGAGGTACTGTTGATGGTTCATGTCTTGGCTTGGATTAAAACTTATGCAATGAAGAATATTTCTCATCATGGACCATTTGTTGTTTCAATGCAAGAATTTAAAGATCTCTTTGTAAGCCTTTGGGCCATTTGATGTAATTGTAATTGTAATTAGATATTGAAATATCAAGCAATGTAATCAGGGAGGGATAGCTTTAGGAGTTTTCAAGGGATGTTTATTGAAGATTCAAAAGTTATAATTAAGAAATGTGATCTTGTATTCTTTCTTTTATCTCTCCTATATTTGAATTGAGAAGTAAGTTCTCAAATGTGAAAGCTTGATTATATTTTGTAAAGGCTAGTTATACAATGTGTAGATAAGAAGGAATTGAAATGGAATAGAAAATAAAAGCTATATTCTTTTAGTTAAGAATGAAACATTATTTTCTTATATTCTCTTTAATCTCTAAAGTATGCAAAGTTCAAGAAAAAGTAAATGGACACAAATAGTTAATTAACACGATGCAATCGTTTGATTTTGGTAAATGAATTCAGTAAGGGAACCTTTTTAAGGAGAATATTATTTTGTAGATATAAACAATGGAATGTTTGTAATGTTAAAAAAAAAATTAGTTGTACTTTTTCAATTATGACCTGATTCCTTATGGGTTCCCTGGTGGGGACATTATATTTGATATCAGAGCCCTAGTTGCTATACTGGGAGCTGAAGGGTCTATTTACGTTTAAAACTTAAAACTCTTCATCTCATTGAAAATAAACCAACTAGTACCTAAAAACTATGTTGTACCACTCTTCTAGGATGTCTCCCATCACTTGCGAAAGAGCTAAGGAAAGAGTTTAGGAATCTTCCTCCAAATATTGTCCAGAGAGTTCCCATGGGGAATATGAGAAAGAAAAAAAATCAGGACAACCATACGAATGAGAGTCAAAGTAATGACTCGGAAGGAGCCCAATTAAGAAAACTTATGAAACAACATCTGCAAAGACTTGACAATCTCAAAAATAGGGTTAACTTTGAGGAAGGAAACCATTCTCACCATCAAGATAGGGAAAGGGATAGAAGCCCTAGGAGAGACAAGCTATGCCAAAATATGAGGATAGGGATACCTCTCACATGAGGGACTTACTCAAAGTTAAGGTACTCCTTTTCTATGGAAACAAAGGGGGTTCCACAAAAGAAACTTGGTTGTTCAACCTTGAGAGATGTTTCTCTATGCACCCTTTTAGCAGTAATGTCAAAGATAGGTGTGCCATAATGAATTTAAGGAAATTTGCGTCGAACTGGTGGCACATGGAAGAGGACAAACTACAAGTCACCATTAATATTTTTTCCTAGGAATTATTCCTAGAAATATTTAAGGATCGATTCATGTTCGATCAATGGAGGCAAGGATGAGAAGAAGAGTTTCACCACCTTAAATAAGAAAACATTACGGTGGAAGAATATGAGAGGAAATTTTATGAACTTAATCCCTTCTTAGGTTACAAAGTTGATGGCCCCATTCTTGTACAACATTTCATAAGAGGCTTGAATGACCATTTATCAGGAGATGTGGTAGTCCTGAAACCCAAAAATATCTGCAATGCTATCACTAAGGCTTTCTTAGTTGAAAGAAAAGTTAAAGGAAGGAGTGGCTATTCTAGTGGCCAAACCATTAATGTTGGACAAGGTTCAAAAGAAAACTATGACCAAGGAAATTCTAACTCCAAGAACCAACAATCATCTTTTAAAGGAGGAAAAAATTTCCATAAAAAGAGATTTCAAAATAATAACCAAGGCAATGGAAAGTTTCAACAACCCAAGAACCATAGCAATAATCAAACACAACAAAGGGTTCCCCCTCAACCATTGCAAAATCCTCAAAATTTCAATAAATGGGATTACCAGCAATCTAACACACCTCCTGCAAAGAAATTTGGAAGGAATACTGGGTGTTATTCTTGTGGACAACAAGGACACATTGCACTTCATTTCTGTCAACACACTAACTTCTCTAATCATAATTAGGTAGTTTCAAAACCTACTGTGGGAGATGTTGGCCAATCTCATGGGTTTTTTTTTGTTGTAGAGCATAAACATGCTAATCACCAGAACACAATCATAGAGAATTTAGGTTCATTAAAGGGTAAACCTATTTCTACCCTCTTTGTCTCAAGAGAAATTGACTCCTTCATATCTCCTTCTTTAATAGAAAAGTCTGGGCTAGTTGCAGTAGGGTAGGGAGTTAACTGGCAGGTAGAGCTAGTCTTCGGGGCTAAACTTACCATAGACTTGTGTGTTCAAATTTGCAACTTGGGATTAGGACCTTTCTCCATAAATTTTGATCTTCAAGTAATTCCTCTTGGATCTTATGAAGTTTTCCTCGGAATGGATTGGTTAGCAGCTCATGAAAACAGGATTGATTACAAAAAGAAGCTGATTCATTGCATAGATGATTTGGGAGAGCATAAAACTATTATTGGAATCCAATGAACTATATCTCTTCAGATGATATAAACAATGAGACTCAAGAAATGCATGAGAAAGGGATGTCAACTTCTTGTAGTCTCAGTTAATGACTTGGTTGATAAGGAAGATAGAGAAATAATACTTGAGCACCCTTTACTTCAAGAGTTTTCTAGATGTTTATCCAACTGAGATACCTGGAATTCCTCCCAAAAGAGACATTTATTTCTACATAGAATTGGTACCAGGTGTATAACCCATCTCCAAGGCTCCTTATCACATGACCATTCAAGAGCTAAGTGAGTTAAAAGTGTAGTTAGAAGAGCACTTGGAAAAAGGCTTCATCAGACCAAGTGTGTCACCTTGGGGAGCTCCGATTATCTTTGTAAAGAAGAAGGATGGCTCACTTAGGTTGTGTATTGACTATCATCAACTCAAAAAGTAACCATTAAGAACCAATACCCTTTACCAAGAATTGATGATCTATTTGATCAAATGAAAGGAGCTAAAGTATTTTCCAAAATTGATCTTAAGTCAGGCTATCATTAGTTAAGGATTCATGAAGCTGACATTCACTAAACAACTTTTCATACCCGGTATGGGCATTATGAATTTACCATAGTACCTTTCAGTCTCACAAATGCACCTTCGATGTTCATGAGTCTCATGAATGGGGTATTCAGGACCTTCTTGGATAAATTTTTCATAATATTTTTGGATGACATTATGGTGTATTCAAACTCTATGGAAGAACACGAACACCACCTTCGAAAATTGTTACAATACCTTTGCAAGAATCAATTGTTTTCAAACTTGGAGAAGAGTGAATTCTTCCATACATAAGTTAAGTATCTTGGTCATGTTATATTAGGGGAAGGCATAGAAGTTGACCCTGCAAAAATAAAAGCTATAGTAGAATGGCCAACACCCACCAATGTCTCAGAGGTTTGTAGTTTAATGGGGTTAGCCTAATACTACAAGTGCTTCATCCAAGAATTCTCTAGAATAGGTCATATCATCACTTCCTTGCAAAAAAAGGAAAGAAGTTCATTTGGACTAAGAAATGTGCAGAAGCTTTTCTAATCTTAAAGGATAAACTGACCAGTGCCCCAATTTTGGTGGTATCTGACCCCGCTAAAAATTTTGTGGTTTGCACAAATGCCTCCTTGGAAGGCATAGGGGCAGTGTTAATGCAATAAGGAAGAGTTATTTCTTATGAGTCTAGAAATCTTAAGGACCATGAGCTTAACTACCCTATGCATGATTTGGAGTTGGTAGAACTAGTTCATGCTTTGAGTCATTGGACACACTTCTTGTTCGGGCATCGGTTTGAATTACACACTGATGATTGAAGCCTTCAATACATATTTATGCAACCAAATCTCAAACCTAGGTAGCATAGGTGGATGGATTTCCTTTGTGAATATGATTTTTAGGTCGAATATATCCAAGGAAAAGAGAATGTGATAGAAAATTCTTTGAGTAGAAGGAGACGTGAACTATCCATGCTCTCTCTTTCTACCAACTTGAGAAGTCATATTTTGCAGACACTTCCTTCAGATAATTTGTATCAAGAAGTTAAGGCTAAGATATAATTAGGAAGGGCCTTAGAAGGAAGGTTCTTAGGCTATTCCTTACAATCAGATGGTCTATTAAGATATCAAGGCCGAATCTATGTACCACTTTCAGGTGATCTTCGAAAAGTTATCATGGTGGAAGTGCATCTCACTCCTTATTTAGCTCATCTAGGGGTTAAGAAGATGCATTCAGATATGAAACAATTATACTTGTGGTTAGGTATGAGGAGGAATATACAAGATTTTGTAGCTAGAAGCTTGGAATGTTAGAGGGTCAAGGTCGAGCATCATCACCCAACAGGCCTCAATCAACCACATTCAATTCCAGAATGGAAATGGGATATGCTATCTATGGATTTTATTATGGGACTCCCAGTCACATGTCGGAGACATGATGCTATCATGGTCACAGTGGATAAGTTAACTAAGGTAGCACATTTTTTTCCTATGCAATCATCCTATACTACATTTTTCTCTGATAGAGATCTGGTATTTACTTCAGAGTTTTGGACCTCATTACAACATGCCTTGGGGACTTAGCTAAATTTCAGTTTGGCATATCATCAAGAGACTGATGGTCAAACAAAGCAAGTTAATAAGGTTCATGAGGACATTCTTTTAATGTATTTAATGAACAGACAAACCCACTAGGAAGATTATTTGTACCTAGAGTAGAGTTTGTATACAACAACGGTTATCATAGTTCTATTGGAATGTCTCCTTTTCAGGTTCTTTATGGTCATCCTTGTGTTTTAATTGCAAGTGTAATTATATTTCTATGTCAAGTAAATTATGGTTTGTAAATAAAAATAATAATAAATAGAACAGAGCTCTTTTTCGGTAAAACTAGCTACCTAGGAGATTTGAATCTGAGAGCTCCTACAAGTAAGGATAGTTTTTTTCTAATTGGGCTATGAGATTTATTTGGGAACTCTTGTGTTCCTTTGCTTGTTATTGTCTTATTTAGGTGAATAAGTTAATAAAATAATAAAACTTTTATAATTGTTTACAGGGAGCGTTTAATTAATTACAAATAACTATAGTAGTTGGAGTAGTTTCTTCCCATAAAGAAACTCCTCCAACCATATATTTTTTGGTTAAATTATTGGAGGAGAAGGAGTTTGGGAGATTGGAAGAAAATTGGGAGAAACTTAGGAGTTTTCTACAAGTATTGATTTTGAGGGTTTTCTGGATTTTGGAAATCACCATTCTAGTTTGGTTAGAGAGTTTTAGAAGTTATTAGAGGAATAAGGGAGTTTGTTCTTAGATGAAAGATTATTCTTGAGGGAAATCATCACTCAAGCTTGGAAGGGATTCTCCGCAGGACTCCAAGTAGGATCTGGAACTAGGAAGTATCACCTTCTTGCCTATGTGTGTGTGTTTTTTGTGTGTATATTTAATATGTATTATGATTGTGAAACTATTATAATGATATGAGTTATTTGATTGATTATTCGTAGTAAAAGGATATTGTATATGAGAAGTTTTTTATTAATGTTCTTGTAAGATTTCTCTTTCAATCTCTTCTTGGAAAGTTAAATTTGTTCATGTGGTTTTAATTTGATGTATTTATCTATGTATGAGTGGTTTAGAAAATTTTAGGAAAGGTTAGGATTGATTAGGGAGGACTTGTAGTCAGTTTTCCTCTCCTATGGTATAGGCAAATTTTGTTTTCAACTCTTAGTTTTTTATCATCTAATTTTTTTTCAAGTTAAATGGTGTGTTGAGGTTGTGGATGTGGTACTGAGGTACTTGAATCAAGTATGCCTAAGGGAACCTTTTCTAGGCACTCTCCACACTCTAAACTTTCATTCACGTGCAATTATGAGCAAGTTTGTGATAGTTCTTGTACGAGAAAACAACACTGAATGTATTTACTCATATGAGTCTGAGTGTATACTTGTATGGGCCTATGGTTATACTCATATGTCCCTATGAGAATACTCATATGAGACTTATGGGGTCCTAGGGCTCCCATTTGGCTATTTTTAGGCTTAGGATTGGGCATGTGACTCCTGCAATGTGTCCCTGTGTCTGGTCTACAACTTTTTCCATCTTTTATTATCAAATATTTTCTTAGGTTGTGTAATAATGTTGTGATTAAGGTGTTTTAGTACTTGGAATTCTTTCTTTGTAACCATTGGTGCATATGATAAGGCTAGGACTCATCTTGAGGGTCTAAGAGCATAGGGGGGTTCCCTAGACCTACAAAATAGACCATTTGAAGTACATTATTGTTTATTTGGCTTGTGTTTGAGGTAGGGGACTAGGTACCCTAGGTGAGTGGCTCACCATAGGTTTTGGAACCCAAAGTGGTTTCCAGATGATCCTATGGGTGAGTTTGTAATCAAGTGATAACCTTAATAATTAACTTGGGAAAGGGGGGTTTCAAAAGATAATGAAAGATATATAATTTAAGTCCACATAGACCTATTGGAGTACCAAGATCATGGGTAACTGCTAGGGTGGATCCTTCACATAAAAATGGACCGGGGTTACATGGTTGCTAGGGAGGATCCCAATATATAGGTTGTGTGATGACACTCACCTAGATGGTATACTAGAAACCTAACCTCTGTGTATAGTACGATGATATTTGTTATGTATTTTCCTTTGCTTTCAAGTGAATGTTTTGTAAACCCTTAGGTTACTTAGGGCCTTGTGAGTACCTTGGTTAGATTTACTAGCATGGGGGTTGGAACTTCACTAGTTTCACATGGTTGGGTGGTAAATATCTTTTGAGGTACTATTCATGGTTCATGTATTGGCTTGGATTCAAAATTATGCACTGAAGAAGATTTCTCATCATGGACCATTTATTGTTTCAATGCAAGAATGTAAAGATCTCTTAGTAAGCCTTTGAGCTATTTGATGTAATTGTAATTGTAATTTGATATTGGAAAATCAAGCAATGTAATCAGGGAGGGATAGCTTCTGGGGTTTTCAAGGGATGTTTATTGAAGATTCAAAAGTTGAAATTAAGAAATGTGATCTTGTATTCTTTCTTTTATCTCTCCTATATTTGAAGTGAAAAGTAAGATCTAAAATGTGAAAGCTTGATTATATTTTGTAAAGGCTAGTTATACAATGTGTAGATAAGAAGGAATTGAAATGGAATAGAAAATAAAAGCTATATTCATTTTAGTTAAGAATGAAACAATATGTTAGATTATCTTCTCTTTAATCTCTAATGTATGGAAAGTTGAAGAAAAAGTAAATGAACACAATTAGGTAATTAATGAGATGCAATGGTTTTATTTTGGTAAATGAATTTAGTAAGGGAACCTTTAAGGAACATTCTTTTGTAGATATAAACAATGGAACATTTGTAATGTTTAAAAAAAAATTGTTAGTTGTACTTTTGCAATTATGATTTGATTCCTTATGGGTTCCCTAGAGGGGACATTACATATGTTGTCTAGAGTTAGAACTAACCTGTGACACAACATATTAGTGAATTTATTCAAAAATTAGGAGAAAAAATTGATAGTGTGATGGAAAACTACTTAGTTGATTTTAAGAAGAAAATGAGGAAAAAAAACAAAATTCTGGTATCATTATTTGAGAAATTTTATGGTGATGTATGTTTTCTTGTTGATATGATAATACATTTGTACAAGATATTGTACCAATGGTATCATGGTTGAGACCATTTCCCTATGAGGTAAACATAGATGAAACATTTGTAGCTATAACAACTTTACTTGCAAAGGAAATTGATAGTAAAGCTAATAGTTTTGGGAATTGTGAGGAAGATAAATCTAAGATAACAATGGGATTAAAGTTTGAAAACTTAGAGAGGAAGAGAAAGAAGTTAGTGAAAAACCCTGAGAAAATGTTAGGTCAAGGAGAAGAGAAGAATGCACCACTTGCAATCGTACAAGGTCAGGGTGAGGACCAATCAACTGATTCTAAAGAAAGTGAGGATGAGGAAGTAGATGCACAAAAGAAGGGAAAGGTGATAATGTTTGTCGAGCCCACTAAGAAGAAAAACCTAAAATAGAAGCCTACTCCTCCTGAAACAACAAGACCGAGAACAAGGGCAACTTCAACTACAACAATATCGAAGCCAAAAAAGAAAAATGTAATAAAGAACATTGAAGGGGAGGGCTCAGGGAAAATAAAACAAGTACAAACTAAGGTAGAGCTTAGCCACCCTAAGAAGAAGTCGAGAAGAAAATTGGTACTACAAAAGGATGATGAAGATGAGGAAATAATAGATACAGAGGACATAAGTAAATATAAGGTGGCCACACATAACCATCCAACCAGTGTGGATGAGATCTAACACAACATCAAGAGTGCAATAGGTTTGGTAGGATTTAAATTTATTTAATTTGAAAATTTGAGTAAAACTGATAAAATAAAGATAGAAGATGCAATGATAGAGATGTTGGGAACATTCAAGATGATACCATTGGAGATAGGGAATCTTATCCTTGATGAATTTTTTAGTAAAATTGATGAGAGATGGTAGTATTCCATTATGAAAGAAAGACAGATTAGAGAAGGCATCTTAGCACAAATAATGCCTAAATTAACAACATAGAAAATAACAAAATTCATGGAGCAATATAGAAACATGTTTATTCCTAAATTGAAAGCATACTTCATATTGAAGAAGAATGTGGAAGAATTTGTTAAATAGATTACATTAATATGGAATAAAATTTTTGGACTAGTAGTTTACAACAGTGCACATAAAGATGAAGGCACATGTAGAAAATTTGAGCTTGACAATACTGAGGATATAGATGAGCCACAAAATATTGAGGAAGAAATAAGGCAAAAGGTAGAGGAGAGAGAACAACAAGATGTGGTCACTATTAAGGATGTACCTGAATATACACTAGTGAATGTCAATACCTTGACTAAGGAAGAAATCAAGAGTCAAATTCCTACCAAGGAAGCTTCAGATACATTTCTACCGAACACCAATCCAGTACTAATCCAAATTCATGATTATCAAAATATTGAGAGGCCACCAACCATGGACTTAGTACCTGTTAGCTCCAAGATAGTCATATTTGAAGAAAAAGATACACAAGGTACAAGTTCTAAGGATCATGGCAAGCTGAGAACAATAGAAATCAATACACCTACTGAGGCAAACATTGAACTCAATACAAGAGAAGGAGAGGAGAGCATAAAAGATTAAGCAGATAAGTCTGCAACAAAAGTCTTAGGACCTCATTTTGAGGGAACAAAGGAGACAGTACATAAGGGAACCAAGGAGAGTCAGGAGCCTAAGGAGCAAGAGGATATTTAAGCCTTAGTATAGTTTTCAAGTAGTAGCACACCAGACCCTAAGAAGAAGAAGTTACATAAGAAAAATGACAAGTCTCCCAACACACAAGTAACACTAGATGAAGTTATAGTGATTCTGAAATGAGGCACTGATAACTTAATATATGAATAGATGCAAATCTTGTAGGATTTACTGAAGAAGAAAATAAAACAATAATAACTAAGAAAGGAACATCAACAAAAGCAGGTACTACATAAAATCAAGGATATCTTTATTGATTCATTTGAGTTAGAAGATATAAATGAGACTTCACCTATATTAGAGAAGTTGGTACATATTGTTAAAAAGGTGAATAGTTATGATAGTGAAGCAAATGAGGAGATAATGCAATGGTCTGAGAGAAAGTTTGAGACCAAGGTACTTGAGAAGGTTTCAACAAAGATTGCAGTCAAATAGGTTGAACCTGTTGACCGTGTAAGTAATTTGGAAGAAGTTGTACAAAATGTTCATTCTTTGTACAAAAAACTATGTAATGTAGAAACATTTACAAAGGAGAATCAAAAGCTTATTGAGAAGATGCAATTGGATTTTAAGTCAACAAGACATTCGCTGAGCATGGATGCAAGTTCCAGCTCTATTCATTTCACTAGGTTGACTCATGCACAAGGGAGATTAGCCAAGCTGATGGCTAATGATGGGAAAATAAGATCCAAATTAATCTCTATACAAACAATGTTGATACCTCATTTGGAGGTCATACAGAGAGAATTGACATTAGCAAAAGAGTTAGTACACAAAGAACCTCATCACTCTATTGCAAAAAGTTTGGTTGATCTAGTTGCTAAGATAGAAATCAAAATATTGGTTTTGGAGTCTATTAGATCTAGATGGGACAATGCACTAGAAATGATTCTACAACTTGAAAAACCATTTTTTGATAAATATTATCTAACCCCAACACCTCAACAACTCAAAGTGAAAAAAAAGGGGGCAATAGATGGAGATAGATGGAAATGTATAAAGGTATGACATATTATTTTGAAACATAATAGATACTCATTGTATGTCAGAGTCATGCATATATCATGTACATATAATGAAGTCTTTATGAAGACCGAGTCACAATCTTAGGGGGAGTACTGAAGTACTAAGTACTATTTTGTTTATGTAACATAAAGTCATAACAAAGTGTTTTTTCCACTAATTTCAAAGGGGGAGATTGTTGATCTCCAAGTCATGTTGTCTATTAGTGTCAAATCCTTAGTCATTATCAAGGCATAGTTAGTTGTATGGAATTGTATTTTGTATATGTACCAAGAAGTAGTTATTGCCGAAAAGTCAGAGGTTGTCGAGCATCCTAGTAGTTATTGAGCAGTATGAATATCGAGTAGTATAGAAGAGCCATTATTGAGTGCCACTATATGGAGATCAGTTTTGACTGAGCACGAGAGACTTCATATGCCAAGTGAACCAGTTTTGGTATATGTGTTTGGAATGGTAGAAATACCTAGGTAAACCATTTTGGCTGACTTCTATGCATGTTTTAACAAGTGTTGAGATAATTAAGGATTTGATTATGCATTATGATTTTGATCATTAATCCCTATGCAAGCAATGTAACCAATAAGAAAAAGGGAATGTATAAGAGACATAAGTGATGAATCTAGATCATTGATATTGAACTAGGAGATTAATCAATTGTCTATTTAAGGTGACATCAAAACCCTAATAAAGGATTAATAAGGAGATCTCACATGTTTATGTAGATGGAAGAAGTGTTTTCAATGGTAGAAGCATAGATCAGGCAGACTGATTGAGCATAGTAGTGAAGGAAAGAACATAGTTATATATTTGATTTTAAGATCATATAAGAATTGGAAAGAGGAGATCTGTTATCATCATTTGAAGTGCAAACTGAAGGATCAGGTACTGATACATTCTAGCAAGTGAATTAGGGTAAATCTCTTAATAGAGTGGTCCTAACAGGCCTTCGTAAATCTCCTAACAGAGTGATTACTTAGTTGTAAGTTTAAATCCTTTAATCAAGGTAGATTGTATAGGTTTGTAAGCTCTTAGAAAGGAAGATCCCTCATAGGGTATATCACCAGAAGTGATCAAAACTTTGTATCCCTAACAGGCACACTTTATTGTGGGTGAACCCATAATAGTGGGTTACACTTTTTTGCCTGAACGGACACTGAACTCTACATTTTGAAAAAATAAATCAGATTCGGATGCATATTGTTGTTAAACAATTTGAAATATGAAGATGAAGTAAATTACAGTCTTTTAGGATTTTTTGTCTAGATTATAAATATATATATATATATTTTTTTTGAAATGATTTAAACAGTTTTTTCCTTCTCCCACGAAAACTGGTATGTTGCTGAAAACGTCATTTTCAAAGAGTTACATTGTTTTCATAGAGCATAACTTTTTTTCTAAAATAGATATCAATGTGATTCTTTTGAATTTATTTTTTTAACATCCATATGGAGGGCATGTGATTGGTTTTATGACATTATCATTATTATTTCATATTTTATTAATGTTTTAAGTTGATGAAACTGTAATTTTGACATACCTTGACTACATAGCTTATAACTTGTCGTGTATTTGTCCAATTTCATTTTTATTTTTTTTTATAGAAAGATAACTTCAATACCTAGGGCATAGACATATTTTAGAATTTTTTTTTTTCTCATTTACTATTTTTTCATAAGCATCAAACATAGAGGTAGACATATGGTGAAATATCTATATTTAGTAAAACTAAAAATACAAAGTCATAATAAAATTAATATATATTAACATTATAATCATTGGAAAGATTTTTCTTAGTAGTACCTTACTACATAGATAGTTTTTTCAAATGGATTCATTTGATTTTTCAAAAGATAAATTCAAAGTGATTTTTTGTCAGCATTTTAATAGGTGCGAAGGAGACTCCATTATAGGTATGAATGAGGAGTATAGATGTTATATCAATGTTTTTTTTTATCTAAGAGGCTTTGAGCTAACCATTTGTAATGAAATCCTTCAAATGGAACCTCTCAAGGCTTAAATCATCATATTTTATTAAAAATCTATTATTTCAGCAAAAATCAACATCTCTAAAAAAGTGTAACCCACTATTGTGGGGTCACCCTTGTTGTAGTAGTGAAGATTTATGGGTGTCATCCCCACCCCAGTTTTTCCTTTCAAGGGTTTCTGGATTTCCAAAATATTTGTGTTATGTGTTCCATTTTCATGGATGTGATTAGTAGATTAGATCTATTTCAACATTGAAGTTTATGGTTATGATATACATGTTGAAATGGTTTCAAAGTGTAAAATTTTTATAGATTCTAATTCACCCCCCCCCCCTCTCAATATCTTACTTTCCCAATAAGACTTCCAATACACTCTATATAATTTTTTTTGCAATGAGAGAGTTGTATTATTCTCCCATTCTCCTGAAAATGCCATGAATAATCATATCATGTAACTTTGTGTCTGAGATGATATCTAGACTATTCTCTATATAGGGTAACATTGTTAAGGCTAGGGTTCAAAATTTTTAGTATAAAAGGAAATTTATAAAGGGTTCTACAATTGTGGTTGTTAAATAATGGTTGTAACTTAGAATTTCACAAGAAGAATCATGAGGTACAAGCCAAGTTACTACATTGACTAAGTCTTGAAAATGTTTTACTTCTAATTCCAAAAAGATAATAAAAATTTGAGTAAAACCTTGCCCTAACTTGTTTGCATGCATGATTACAAATTTTTCATTTGCCACAAAACTTGGAAATTTCACTATGCTAGCTCCTCAAGCCAAAATGAATCTCATAAAATGATACTAGAAATTTATTTAAATTTTCTAGCTAGAGTACACTCATTCATTTTTTAAAATGGTGCTAATATATTTGCATATATTTGTCCACCTCATCAATCATTAATGGAAGCCACTTATCAATAACTTAGAATGAGAAAAAAACTTGGAAACTAGAAAATTGCTTTAATTTTGGTATTCAGTAATATTTTGATAGATAACAAGACACACCAATGAGTGGTTGTGTGATCACATAATTTAGGAACTTGTGAACTAAAAAGCTCAATGAGTACAAAGTCTCAAAAGTTTCTCGACCTACTGACACAAAGGATATTAAGTACATAGGAATAAGTTACATTGAGGAAGACTAAAAGTATAGGGTAATCTCAATAAAATAGAGAGGGTCTATTGAAATGGGCATCACACCATCATATGAGTTAAATTATAAAAATCAAATGACTATAAAGAAATAAATTAGAGGAAATATCAAGCATAAAATGATGGCATAAGGAACAACAACTAAAGAAAGCATGAAATTAGATTACCGATTCCAAATGTTGAAGAATGAAGAAAAGCATGAACTACAAAATGATCTCACTCAAGCATAAAATATTTCCATCTAATTCAACACAATAATTGTAGTTGTTTTTTATGCAAAAGAGGAATACATATAACCCAAGGATCTGAGAATAAACTAATCATCTATTCTAAATTTGGAACCCCATAACTCTCTAAATCCTTCAAACAACTCAGACATCTACATACATGCTTTTTCTCTGCATGAAATTAAAGAGCGATAAAAACCCAATACCACTAGAAGATAAACTAAAAGAATTTCCTACAATGCAATACACATCCACACTCCCCAAATCATATATAGACATAAGAAAAAATAAATAAAGTAAAACCAAACCAAACCACAAAATCATTCATTTTACTACTCAACCACCACCCCATAAGTAATAACATAAAAAAGTACACAATTTACTAGGATTCTGCTAAACAAAGTGGTCTTCCATTGATTTAGCTAGTCTTTGCCAAAATTTTGTGCAAATTAATGGCTACTTAGCCAAAGTTTTGTGCAAACTAACAATACAAGAATAAATGACAAAAAAATATAACCTAATAACAAACCTAAACAACTCTTCCCACGTTTGAAAACCAAATGACTCATTGTGAGAATCAAATCTCTTAATGAGTTTTAATTTTGCGAGAAACAAAATTAAAGCACACATCATTTATAAATGTACCATAGATCTACCTTATCAAAAAGTGAAAGAATAAAAGATTATTTGGAAACCCAATGCCAAACTTTAGACATGATACAACTTCTCAGTGCAAAAATCAAGGTAGTCATGCCAATTTGCCAGGTTGAAAACTCATCTAATCATAGTCATCAGATTGGACAACCTTTTGGTGACGTGAGATAACATTCCAAGAGAAAAAGTATAAACAACTTCTCAACGATATAAGACAATATTTTGACATTAGACAACATCTCGGGAGGAAAAGTTGATTCCACTAGTTTGAGACAATATTCTGAGGCTAGACAACATTCTCGGTTTAAAAAATGAAATCAACGTGTCAAAAAATGAAATAATCAACAACTATTGGATGAACGAAAAGAAACCTCCAATGCAAGAAAACTACTCAATGCAAAATTCCACACAATTATGTCAATATCCCTAGCGATTGAAAGTTGTCCAATTTAAGCCACTAGAATTGGACAACTTTCCAATGGCATGAGACACCATTATGGAGTTAGAAAATATTCCTGGAGAAAAGGTTGACACTAATATGGACTATAGGATAAATTAATCGTGGAAGGGAAAGTTGCATTCAATGAGTTGAGAATTGTAAGGTTTGATATAGAAGCATTAACTCTTTCTTAGCTTTTGTAATAATAGAGTCATCACTTTGGATGCTAGGATTCAATTTAATAATGGAAACATCACTTTGGATGCTAGGATTCAATTTAATAATGGAAACATCACTTTGGCCACTAGGATTCATTTTAAAAACCTTTTTGAATCCATTGACTAATTTTTTTCATTTTGGTAGTATTGATTCAATAATTCACTTGAAGACAACCAAATAAAAAATAACTTTTAGTGGTAAGTGAATGAATTATGATAGAAGAAAGTGTTCAATTTTAAATTGCCTATGGTGCTCTATGTAGTGAAAATGGTGCTAGGAGATTCTTTTCTTTTAGGGACCTATTAATATTGAGTTGATTTAAATGTGTCTTTAATATTTGTAGCTATCATTTTGGAGTCATGAGAATCGAAAAAAATAAATTTTGTGGTTACAAAGACTCTCATAAAGTTTCAACAATGTTTTGGTATAAAGGTGGCAATAGGTGATTAGATTCTAGGGTTAGGGTTCCTCAGTTAGTAGCTCTATACATCATTAATTATAGGTTTCTTATAAGGATCCAAGGTTGAGTAGTCTTATAGTTTGGAGGCAGATAACTCTTGATTAAATGAGGATGGTGAAGTGGGTAACAATGACTTTGTTTTGTAAGGTCAAAGTTAGAAATGAATATATAGCATATCAAAAAAATTGTAAGACTCTAAATAGAATGTTGATATTATATTAACCTCGTTGATATTTATAGCTCTATTTTGGAGCAACCAAAATATGTATATTTATTTTGATAGTCAATATTAGGATATTGATATCTTAAATGTGATATACTAATTGAAACACAATATTGAGAATAAATATGGCAATATGATCAAATTAACTTGTCAATTAGTATGGACATCTTTAATACATTTATCTTAAAAACACCATAAACCAATCATAAATAAATTTATTTAGTGAAATATTTTTTATTATCCTTAAATAAAGACAAAAAAAATTATGATTGACTATTAATATTTTCGCTGGAATTGTTTTTTCATTTCAAAAAGAACAAAATATTCATCCACCAATATGATCACTAAGGTGCATTAGGAATCGTATGTCCTAAATTTTTTATGCTAATATTTTTTTTATGATATCAGGATGGGGAAAACATTGCACTAATTACAAATTTAATTGAGTTGTACACTTTGACCCTGCCTTGTTTGCACCAATATTACATAAGTAAAATTCTAGACATTATATTTGTGTGATCCACTACTTTTAGGTTTTGTCCCATCTTTTGCATTCCATTGCATTTACCTAAATCTTCTATATACCCCTTTGTTATCATTTTTTAAAATTATTTTTAAATTAAATTGAAGGATAATTATTTATTTAATATTTTTGATAAGTATGATATATGTAAAAATTATTATTAAATAATTTAAATATATTTTTTCTAAATTATATTTGATAAATATTTATATATTGATGAAATATTCAAACAAAATCATTACTTGCATACATGTATACTATAATTTTTCTTTAATATTAATAAATTATCTATAATTGCGATGTACTAATTTTATTTTTTTTAATATTGTAATTTTTAATTAATACATCTTACTTGTAAAAATAAAATTTGTTTTTATTATATAATTGTTTACATTATATTCTTTGTTTTTTTTTATGGAGGGTTCAAACTGGCAAGGTAGCCCAATAGAAGCACGGGGCGCCTTGCACATAGCAAAGACTTGATCCCTGGTGGGCTCATTGAGAACTATTCAACTTCACCAGTAGAACAAGGGCCCATTGACACCTTTGAAAATTTGATACTTTGCAAATGGCATAATCAAGAACATTCTATCACCCTCTCAGACTGCAATCACCTAGTCAAACTAAAACCTTTTTTTTAAAGTATATTTTGCATATCATTAGAAATTAAAAGATAAAGAATTGTATTCTATAAAAATATTTGAACAAAAAATATCAAGAGATAATATTTTCATAAGTGTTCGTGTAAGGTAGAGCAATATAATGCTGCATTTTCATCTCTTCTCCAAAATAGTCCCTAGGAAAACCATCTATATGTGATTCCCATTAGCCTTGGTATTGTATCCAAAATTTTAACAGGTGACCCCCATTCGATTTTCCTTCACATAAACCATTCATTCAATTTCTACCTCCTATACTCAATTGGAAATATAATCTAGGGAAGATCTCACTTGGCATGGTTTAATCATCAAACAAGAGGACCTTCTATTAAATTAGCTAAATCAATTTCAACCCTCACATTTATCATTAATGATAAAAAAAATATATTAATGGTTACTCTAAGAGCTACACTAGACAAAACATGACTATAACAACTCATACATAAATTATTTGTAAGACTTGTGAACCATCCCTACTCTCATACTTTCTCCAAATTATCTTCTCCTAAAATAATCATTTAACCACTCCAAGCAATGAAGTTACAATAGAACAAGCCTTATCTGAACTCAAATTACTTTACCCTGGTGGCACATCATCCTCCAAAATTGAAGGACCTATTTGTCTAACCAAAACCTTTGATTTCACAACGTTAACTAAAAATTTAGCATTCAATGTTTAGAGTTGTGTTACTCCTAGCCACTTTCCTTGTCCAGTCACTATGTTTAAAAACTAGAACACATCTATCCTCCATTTTTAACAAAAGACAAAGACTCTAGCTTCATCATTCTTGTTTGTTTTATAGTATTTAAAGATTATTTTATTCTACATTATTTCCTTAATTTCTATTTCAAGAACTATTATTTTTATTTTAAATTTATTTTATTTAAAAAATTTATGTTTGATTAAGAATTATTATACTAAGAAACATTAATATAAAAAAAAAAACGTATATAAAAATAACACTTTTGAAATAGTAAAATAATATTTAATATTAGATATAATTGATAAAATATTAAAGAAAATATGATTATTTTTTATAATATTTTAATTTTTTTTAATAAAAAATTACTTCTTATTATTTGTTTGATTAAGAATTATTATACTAAAAAATATTAATATTAAAATATAAATACATATAAAAACAACACTTTTGAAATGGTAAATAATTTTTAATATTATATATAATTGATAAAACATTAAAGAAGATATGATTATTTTTGGTAATATCATAATTTATTAAAATTATTATTAAATTTGTAACAAATCATTAAATTTGATAATAAAATGATCAAAATCATAATGCTGATCAAAGTCTCCAGTAATGTCAAATTTTGCAAATGGTAAACATAAGTCTACTCTGGTCAAGATATTGAATGTTCTCACACACTAAAGAAATGTGTGGAAAATTAGCATGCAACTTTCCTTTCAGATGGTTCAAATTTTGTGTATGAGACGACTTACACACAATGACAATGAATGATAGGTGGGCCTAATGTGAGGTCAACAATCTGCAAGACAATGAAAATTCAAGTAAATGGTTTGGTAATGACAAAGAAAATAATTAAAGTCATCCAAAGTAATGAAAGCATGCACTTGCATAAATGTGCACCATTCACTGGATCCATCAAATTTAGTTATTGATTTCTCTTTGGTCCATTCTCTGGTAATTTTTTTGTTTTAATTGAATAAAAAAAAATTACATCAAAATTATATCAATACATTTTCATCTATAAGACTGTATACTTTGACAACACTATAACCTTGACGTTTCTTGGAAATACAAAGTGCTACAGTTGTATAAAAAGCATTACGATAACCAACCACGTGACATGACCACAGATACTACTAAACATTGAATTTGAGAAGTCGTTGAAGTTGCTTTGAACACTTGGGATCATTTATTTGTTGTTGAAGAATTTAAATCTTGATACAATCCATAAAATACTTAGACTTGTTGTTCTTCATAGAATCCCCTTACAATTGACAATAAAGAGAAGCAATTTGTAGCAAGGTGTTAGAGTAAAACTTTAGAATTTGTGTTATCTAGTGAACTAGCTGATTGGAAAACATTGACATGCATCTACAATTCCATATATTAAGAAGAAAAAATTGTGTCAAAGTATCACCTACAACATTGTTAGGCAGACCAACACCAAGTAAATCTTTTTTCCAACCTAAGGAATTATAAAAAATTAGAGGAAAATACAACAATGAGAGATTAGATTAATGTGAAAGATCATAATGATTGTATGTTAAAAATATTTATGTATTAATAATATTTATATTAATAATTATTTTATTTTAATTTTATTTTTTAAAGAATTATATGTATATAGTGTTTTATTTTATCTATTCAAGAGTTTTTTCTTATAATCTATTTTTATTTATTTTATAAATTATTTCCTTAATAATTAAATGTTGCATTGTTTTATAATTGATCAAAATTATCTTATTTTATTTTATTGTGGAGGTTAAATTTAATAAATAAAATTAAAAATTATCTTTATCAATAAATCATTCGCTAATGAATATTTTTTTAAAATATTTATTCTAACAAGTAAATTATGTTAGTGAACATTATATGAATCAAGCTTAGGACAAGATCTAGTTATTTCAATTAGAATCATATATTCTCTACATATCATTTTATTTATTGAAATGTTATTTTATGAGTTATTAATTTAAGAATTATTATATCCAATATGTGAACAAAATTATTAAATAAATATAATAATAAAAATAAAAAAATAATAAATTTGAAAAATATATGAACTTTAATGAATAAAATATGATAAATAACACCTTAAAAAATAAATGATTTATTTACTATAATTTATATATAATTAGTAGTGAATGATTAAAACATGATAAATAAAATGATGTAAATCATCATTCTATCAAATTTATAAAAATAATTACACATATAAATAAAATATTGTCAAACACTTTTAAATAGTAAATAATCTATTTAAAATCACTAGAAAAAATCTTAATTAAATAATTAAGAATGAATGATTAATTTGATAAATCAAGGGATACGCTGGTCAAAGTCTCCAGTAATGGCAAATACTATGAGTTGAAAAGCTTCGAAGCCCTGTGAAATGTTGAAGAAATCTTTTTTTACGGTCACTGTGCAACAATATTTACAACATAACAGTCCAGCTCTTTACAGACTCCATAGTATCTTGACCCAAACATAAATATACTGTTGTCAAGACATTGGCCAAGAAATGTGTGGAATATTACCGTATGAATAATATCTAGTTGAACATATTTTTTTTAATACTTTTGTCTGCCACTTGTATAACAAACAAAGTCTACGCTTGTAACAGCCAAGATCTCACCATAGATTGTATCTTGACGCATTAAACATAAATATATCTACTCTAAATAAATGTTGTGGCATGCTAAAGGGATGTACGGAAATTCTTTCTTGGAGACTGTTTACTTTGTGGTTGTCAGCTCCATTGACAATTTCTCACAGTCACACAACTTTTGTTTTTTTAGGAGTAGTTGCTAGTGTGGTTGCATGTTGGGGTCGATTTCGTTCATTCATTTAGACAGTCGCCAACGCTCGACTTGCTATTATTGGTGGAGTGAGGATCTTGCCGCCTATCTTTTCGCCTACCCGACATGCAATGTATATTTTGTTTCTATGCACACCCATCTAATTTATTCGTGTGAGACCCAGTTCGTTAGTCAGTTCTATACCCCGAAGATCCACCAATTCGATATTTTGTATGCTATCTAGCTAGATAAGTAATTCGTTTTACATCTAGCTATTTGACTTTTGTGTTTGAGATTTGATCCTCGATTCAGTTGCCGAGTCAATGAGATTCCATTTGATTGATACCCATTCATGAATGGGAGATCCAGTTCGAGCTCCACTGATATCCCAACAGGAATTTTCTTTGAATTAATGACAATGAAAATCCACAGCTTAAGTTGTGCAAGTTTGTCCGAGATGGCATACATGCACAATGAATGAAATGAGGTCAACAATGTGCAAGACAATGAAAAGTTGAGTAAATGGTAGGTAATAATGATGAAAATGAATGATATCAGGTGAGGGAATGAGTTCTACTAGGGTTTCTTTCGTGTTGCACTATTGAGTTTGCATTCTTGTGTCTTTCCTATTTTAATATCGCATTTTTTATGGTAAGATAGGCTTTTATAATGGCTCTGACCAACTTTAGCCGAATAGTTGATGCTAGTGTTGGAGTTTTGGCGACAAATATCCATGGCTCCTTTGAACAAGCACCCATGCAAGTTTTTTCCGAAGGTTTTTCACAATGTATGACCTCTACTGATGTTGTTCTTCCTATTCATGATTTTGATAATGCTCGTGAATGGTTGGAGAAGTTTACTTTGATTGGTTATTTTGTAGGGAGGGTTCTACCTGAAAGCATGCTACATGATTGGGTTGTCAAGGCTTGGACCCCTCATGGGGTCCACCTTGATGGTGTCCAAAACCTTGGCAAAGGTTTTTTCTTCCTTTAACGCATTTTTAATCCCTCCCATGTAGAGGCTATCCACAAGCATGGGCCCTGGTTTGTTAGATCCTCTTTTCTTTTGTTTCGTCCATGCTCTCAAGACTTCACCATCTCAAACAATAAAAAGCTTAGATTCCCTGTCTAGGTCGAGTTCCCAGGGTTGTCTTTTTTGTGTTGGTCATTCATGCAAACCATTTAACAATCCCTTGGAAAAGTGGTTTGTCTAGAACTAGACCATTTTTATCATGATCGATTTGTGTTGAAGTTGATTTGTCTCGTGATCTCAAGGAGACCATCAATATTCAAGTGGGCGGTTAGTGTTTTACCCAGAAGGTGTTATATTTGAATCTTCCCAACACCTAGTTTAGGTGTCAATTTATGGAGCATAAAATCAAATATTGTTTTCTCACCATTCAATAAAGGAAATCCCCTCCTAAGGATCTGACTCCTTGGCCCTCTAAGGGAGCTAAAATGGAAGAAGGATGGACAACGGTGGTGCGTACAAAGGAAAGCACACTACAAAATCATTTTAGAAGCAACCTACTAGTTTGACTTCTCAGGCATCGTCGACGAGACCTACTAAGCCAAAGCCTTCTTAGACTCAAGATTCATTTCCTATTTCAAACCCTGGCTAGTAGGGGAATTCTTTCACTGAGAGAACTTCTTTCCCTGGGTGAGTTTGCACTACTCAAGCCATGCCAGTTGTTGTGACACAACCTTCTTCTCTGAGACAATCTCACAACCCTTCTGAGTGAAATATTTATAATGATGGAAGTCCTGATAAGTACAAGATTATCCCAGGTCGGGAAACCTTTCCTAACTTCATGACCAGTTCATATTTCTTGCATAATAGTTTCTCCTTTGTTGGGCACAAGGATGAAATCCAAGTGGTTGATCCTTGAATTACATCTCATAGAATGTGAGAGGTCTAATAGACCTTATAAGAAACTATTCTATAAGGGATACTTGTCAACATGTTTCTATCTTGGATGTTTTTTGCCTCTAGGAGATTAAAAATGCAAGTTTCATGCTTGTTGCTGCATGCAATGTTATTTTTATAGATATCCTTATTTTTTCATCTTAGCATGAAGTTGGTCAAGGTGGAGTAGTTACTCTCATTTCCACTCATTAGCAATCTTTAGTTGTTTCTCATGGTTCTGACTCCATGCAAAGAATTGTATGGGTTTTGTTGTCAGTTGATAATCATTCTTCTAGGATCACTAATGTTTATGCTCCCAATGATGTTGTTGAAAGATCACATCTTTGACATTGGGTGGTAGATTATTTTCCACCTGCCACTTGGGTCATGTGTGGGGATTTTAATATGGTTGAGGTGGTTTTTGATAAGGATTACATTTCTCCTTTTCGACAAACAATTAGAGAGCATGAATCCCGATTTTACATGATAAATAAACTAGGCCTTTTTTATCCCAATACCAACCTCTGCCATTGTCATTTTGTTTGGAAAACTTGGTGTAATTTTTGTTCAAGCTCTAACCAGATATTTAAAAGGCTAGATCATGCCATGATCATAACTCAATCTTTTTTTTCTTTTGGTGAAAACTAAGAGATTCCTATCTTACATTTGGTTGATGTGACACTGTTAGATCACTATCCCATTAAGTTTTGCATTGAATGAAAAAAATCTCAAATGCATCCTTCTAAGATGTAGTTTTATTTGAACACATCACTTCTGCATCACACCTCGACTATGACCCACATACAAAGAGCCTAGAACTTGGTGCCTAGGCCAGCTTAGCCTACTAGCTAGATTACCTGGTGGATTGATACCATCACTTGCACCACACAGTTTCTTTGCATTTTTTGGAGGCAATTTTCCATGTACCATCAAGGTCTTATAGCACCACCAATAAGGATTTGTGTGATGCCACTCAAGCTCTACCTTCAAATCCCTTCAACTCTGATTTGTAGGTCAGAGTTTCTCAGCTTCGTCATCAAAAGAAGATTGTAGATCAACATTCTACTAGAGGAGCTCAAACTAAAGCCAAGTTGCATTGGCTTAAAGTGGATGACAAATCATCTAAGGAATTTTTTTGGGTCTTAGAGCTTGACATTCCTCTCCTAGCATCAAGCACATCAAAGAAGGTCATTCAGTACTTTCTGACCTCCCAAATATACTTTAGGGTTTTTTTGAACGTTATGAGAAGGTGTTCATAGTGCAAGAAAGTACCCTTACTAGTGGCCAAGTTTTAAAAGATGGCCTTTATATCATGCCTTCCCATCTCCCACAGGCTCAAAGAATCTTCTGCAACCACATGGTCACTATTGAGGACCTAAAGGAAGTTGTTTCTTTTAAGGCCGATGATAAAAATCCTATATGTGATGGACTTCCTTGTGAGTTTTACAAATATTTATGGCCTTGTGTTGGACCTGACCTGCATAAGGTCTATTTGGAAGATTTGCATTCTCTATCTATTGGTCTTATTATCAACAAAGGTAAACTAAATTCATAGCTAAGGTAGGAGACCCTGAAAATATTTGCAATTGGAGGCCCATTACTTTTCTCAATGTCTCCTATAAGATTATTGCTAAGGCCCTGGTGCTCAAAATTCACCATTATTATTTGGCCTGAATAGATCGGTTTTATTAAATCGTAGTTCATCAACAACAACATTTTTGTTGTCAAGGAAGGCATGGAGTGGGCTTGGTGCTCCAAACAAAATGCTATTTTTATTAAACTAGACTTTTCCAAGGCTTATCATCGTATTTAGTGGACTTTAATTATTGCAATACTTAAGGATCTTGGTTTTGGGCCTAGAATCATTCAGTTTTTTTAGATGCATTTTGGGGATGCCTCTGCATGCACCACCATTAATGGTCGACAATAGTCTACATTTGGGTTATTAATAGCTATCCACTTGATATGTTCTCTAGTTCCTTCCTTATATGTCCTTCCTGCATAAGGGTTTGGATATCTTTTGGCTTCTACCATTTATGCTAGTCATGTCAAGAGTAATTCCCTACTTGAGTCACCTTCTTAGCCTATCCATGGTCATTTCATTAATGATGCTTTTCTCACTCTGATTGAAGGGGAGGATAATTTTAAGGCAGCTCTTCACTGCCTCGACACTTTTTTTTGGCTTCTCGGTCTATCATTTAGTGGCATAAAACACAATGTTATAGGCAATCCTTCCTTCCTTATCTACCTTGGATTCTCCAATATGGGTCAAAATGGATTCAAAATAAGGAGGTCTTCTGCTTTCTGGACATTCTATTTTCCTTTCAAGGGTTACCCGTGGATCTCGAAAATGCGGTTCTTCTTAGGATTAAGAAGTTGGCTTACTAAATCACCAAGCCTCTCTCCATTGCTGGTAAATACTAGATTTTGTGTAAGGTTTTGGCTGCAACTCATGTTTATTATTCTTTGTGTTGGGCAACCTCCAAGGTCGCCTATATAAAAATGGAAAATCTTTTATGTTATTTTCCTTGGTCTTCTAGGGTAGATAATCAAGGATTTCATAGAGTCACATGGGAGTATTTCTATGTTACCAAGGAGTCTAGAGGCATTGGCCTTCTTTCTACCCAAAAATAAGGTTTGTCCTTATATTCTAAGTGGCTTATCCGAGCCATTTCTGGTGATGAGGCTTAGAAAATCCTTTTCAAATTTTTCATATCTTTGTGCTATCATGTTAATAGGCCCACATGAAAGGAGTTTGACTTTCTTGAACCCTCTTAGTAATGAGAGATCCTGTTCAGATTCAAGGAACTTTCATGGCCAAGAGTAGCTAACATGCCTAGGAAGCTCTCAATCCCTGGCTCTATTGGGAAGGAAATGGTTTTTATGAAGGTATTTCTTTCAACTAGAATAATCTTTGGTGGTCTCTTCTTTTTCAAACGTAAGGGCTTCCTCTTGCTAAGATTCCTAGGGTTCGTGCTCTAGGTTTTCAAAAACATCACATTTTCACTCATAGAGACCTTTTTTCTAGAGCCATAGTAGCATTAGGTCATGGGATGACCTTAAGACTCATTTTTATCTTATTAGCCTGAATCATCAAACTTTTGATCTATGTCTCATAGCTTTTCTTATCCACTTGCTTCACAAGTTAGGTATTCATTATGTTAACAAGCCTTGGTGGAAAGATTGGAAATGGTACCCATGTACTACTTTTCATAACTACAAGCCCAATCTAGGCTATAATTATTTGGTCCCTCATTTTCCTATGGTTGTCATTTTTAATCATGGATGGCATTAGTAGTCTTATCTGAAAGCTTGGAGACATAAATTTCTTACTATTTGGTCTGTCATATCTAAACCTAAAGTGGCTCACTTTTCTTGGTGTATTATTTTCTAGAGTTTTCCTTTGGGTTCTAGGATTTGGCATCTGGGTGTGTCAAATCCTTAGTGTTCTTTCTATGGACAACTTAAATCTTTCAACCACATATTATAGTTTTGTAGAAGATCCCTTGACAATATTTTTCTTGGATTCATGATTTCTTTTTACCCTTTAGGCATGAACCCTTCTCACAACATATAATTTTTGTTGGAGATTCCCCTAGCTTCCCCTTCATTTTTGTGTGGATTTGGCATACTTTCATGATGGAAATCCTCTTCACACTTTGGAAGGATAGAAATGTTGTTCTTTCACTCATATTTTTATGGATATTAATTTTTCTATGTATACTAAACCATGTATATGCAATAATGTCCTTATGTAGATTCAAGTGCAAGCAAATGAGGTTACACTAGAGGTGGACCACTTGCAAGATATTTTGCAGCATTGGGGAAATTTCCCTTGTATGGTTTCTAGAGTGTCACCAGATGTTTGTATCTTTGGTGACAGAACTCCACCCTGTAGGCATCGTTGCGATCACTTCTCCTCTACCTACCGCTCATAGACGCCACATTCATAGGATCCTCGTCGCTCTTCTAGTTGAGGAAGAGATTATTGGAGGCACTACTCAAATTTTCCACCCCATGGTGGATCTTCTTTATCATGGATGACTACTAGTCAGGCTCCTGTCACTCCAAGTGGATCTTGATGGCTAGATGTTGATGGGGATTCCTCCTGGCTAAGTTTCTCAAAGATTCCCATATTGGCTCTTGCTATTTCTCCCTCTCAGAAAGATCCAGTAGAAGATAATGACAAATATGGATGGTCCATAAAGGACCCACCTTCTGGCCCCGCTCATGTATGGGGAAAGAAAGATGATCAAGATCCCCCTCCTACTACTACTTTAGCTTCTTAGTTTGTTTCTAGGCTTGACCCATGATATATTGATGCTATTTCTTCTCTTTGGGCTTAGTCCTGTGTGACTCTTTTTAGGGTGATTTCATATCCCCCAACTTTTTTATGTGATTAGTATATATATATTTTCATACATACATATATAATGGAAAAGGCTTGTTCATAAAAAATGAATGATACCAGGTCTAATGAAAATTCAAGTTAATGACAAAGAAAATACATTGAAGTCAAACAAAATAATGAGAACATACATGCAAGATGATGACTCACATGTGGCATTCACATCATTCATCAAATTTAATTAAATTTGATTTCACTTTGAAACTTGCTTTTGGTCTAGAATTTTAATTGAATAATCTATTTATTTAGAAAAAAATAGAATTGATATGTAGTAAAAACTCTTAATTTAATACTATATTAATATTTATATTATTTATAAATTATAAATATAAATCTATTTCATTTATTAATTTTTTATTAGTTATTATCCAAGAAATAATATTTTTAGTTGAGCTCTTGTCAATAAATTTGTTTGAGTGAACGAATGATTTGAAATTTTTGGAATAGTTTTTCACTAAAGAAAAATAAGTTTCTAAAGGACCTATTGAAACCCTTCATATCGATGGTTAGATTAATTTGTAGGATATGTTCACATCACAATAACTATTATTCACGGTGTCCATGCCAGCATTGACTTTCACCGTCAACACTCCTTAATAATGATAGGTGGTTGGTTTCCATGGTGAAAACAACTCCACTAGTAGGAGGATGGTTGATGAGATGTTGCAGGTAGAAGCTAGGAGATATGATTAACTAGCACTTAGGGTTGCACATGGTGTTGTTGAAGAACCCAACAAGACATAAGGAGATTTTCTAGAGACATCGAGGTATAATGGAGGACAACCATAGGAAGGAAGGAGAAGGGAGATATAAGGGGTATTTAGAGCAATAAGGAGGGGAGCCAAAAAAGGAATATGAAGAGATAAGGTGTTGGATTAATAATGAGGATGTGGGTCATCAAATTCAAGAGAGATAAGCATATATTAGAGGTGAAATAAATAGATAAGATAAATCTTGGAGGTGTTAATGCCTCGATATCCATAATTGTTACCATGAGCATGGGGTCTCCTAAATGTGACCCCACAGGTTCAAATCTCAAGTGAAAAGCAATTTCCAATAAAAAAAGGCTTTCAGAAAACATCAATAATGTTGTTCACTAAAGTTGGTAATGTATGATAATATTATAGGATTAGGGTTCCTTCTTACTTGGGGTCTCTTAACACTCAATAATTCATAGTATACTAGGACACAAGTGCACTTTATGGTCAAGATTGTCGGAAAGTGTGAAAATGCATGTAAGCTATGCAAAGTGAATAATTAAATTTATCAAAGATATTTGAAGTGTCTTAGATTAATCTAAGGTGGAGCAATCCTAGAATTTGCAGGTGCATATCTCTAGATTAGATGACGATGGTGAAGTGGGTGATAATGACTTGGGTTTGTAGATTAAAAGTTAGAAATGAATGTATAACATAGCACTTGATTTTTTTATAAGACACTAAATAGAATGTTGATATTTTATTTACCATATTCTCATGCCTTTTTTGTATGATGCAGAGGAAGAACTTTCAATATGATGAATACACAAAAATTTTAGAAGTTCTCTTAAGTGAAAACATAGGTGCGGCCTATGTTCTCTCTCATAGACTACTACTATTAGACACGGTTAAATATTCTTGGATCTTATTGTAAATTGAAATCTCACAAAAGCGGGGTATCTAGTTAAAATTCACTTTAATTCATAATAAAATTGCCCCTTTGCTGCTCATAATACAACAAAGTATTGTTACAATGACCTTTCACTAGTACAATGTGAGAGGGTTTCCTTTTATAGTCTAATGGGTATACAAACATAAAACTTGTTCCAAACTCTTAAAAATAGACATATTGAGCTTTCAAAACATTCTTAGAGAAATTTATCTTTTTATTCAATCCAAAACAATGTTTGTTTGATCAAACCCCATCTTCACCTGGCTCCTTTGACTGCAAATTTGTAATAGTCACACTTTAACAACAATGCACACAACTTCTAAAAATAAGAGATTTATGACCTATCCTCTCAAGGGATTGAATATGAGATGAAAAAATAACTTTCCACCAATTTTCATATATTTCCTAGAGTGGATAGTCAAAATATCAATTATTTATCCTCACTGAAAACCCTAGTTTCTAAACAGGGTTTCTAGGAACATTATCTTATTAGACCAATCAAATGGTATTTTCTTCAGGACTGGTAAGAATGAAAAATATCTCTAATCTAATTATCTTCCCAACAATATATCTTTCAGACTTTTACCAAGCTCTACCAATTGAAAAATCAGACTATTACACTTTAAAAAGAACATAAAAACATGCATAAAAGTAGTTTTTTTTCCATTCAATCCTTCTTCAACCTCTCAATTCAAATTGGGATTCAAATTAGGAGCCCATGCCTCTAAAACCAATCAACTAGTTTTGGATTGGATTGGATTTGTTAACAAACTATCATTTTTGACATTTTTTGCCAAAGTCATTGACAACTTTGTGAGAAACATTTACATCTTTTCCATTTTTTTTGTATGGACTTCAAGTTTGCCCAATTCGGTCCAAATACATCATAATGGCCTCAAATGGCCTTATTTTCATGACAACGCACCAAAAAAACAAAAAAAAGTTAACTTTTGATCCAATTGGTCAAACCTTGGCCTCTAGGGTGCTCCTACACCAATGTAGCACTCTTTTGGAGTAGCCAAAAATATGTATATTTATTTTGGCAATTAAATTTAATAAATACACTATCAAGAATCAATATACTAATATGATCAAAGTAGTGTCACAATAGATAATAAATTAGTAAAGACAAATCTTTTACATTTTTCTTTAAAATATCTATAAACCAATCATCAATTAATTTAATTACCAAAATAAATTATATGTTTTATAACTATTAAAAAAATATTTTATGTTATTACACTATTTAGTTTATTTTTATTTCAAATACCATTTAAATTTAGTTAAAAACTATTTTGTTTATGTCAAAATGAGCTTTTTATTATTTGTTTAAGAATTATTATATTAAAAATTAATATATTAGAAAAATTTATTTTTTAAAAATAATTAAAAAATTATAAATATATTAAAAATAATATAATTTAATATATATATATATATATATATATATATATATATATATATATATATATATATATATATATATATATATATATATATATATATATATATATATATATATATATATATATATATATATATATATATATATATATATATATATATATATATATATATATATATATATATATATATATATATATATATATATTAAACAATGTTATTAAAACTTATAAATAATTTATTTAAAAACATTATAAAAGTTCTTGATTAAATAATTTATAATTATTTAACTTGATCATGTCTTATTAAATACATATTCAACGTTTGTCTCATCTTCAAATAGAGTACTATATATATACATATATACATATATATGTATGTCTGTATGTATGTATGGGGAAGCTATATAACTGTTAAATTAAAAATCTATTTCAATCTTTTAGCCGAATTGGTCTTAACATCTGAGGTAGGAATTGGCTGTTAGTAACAGGATGATGATTTCAAATTGTTTTGTAATTTTATATGATTATGAAATGAATATAATAGAAAATATTGTATGTCTCATTGGTTGTCATAGATTAATGTAATAGTAATGATACAAAATCTGATTAATCATGAAAGATGGAAGGATAGTTTTTATGTTGATTTTGGCATTATAAGATTACAATCAATATGCTTCATTTAAGATTATGCAGATTTATTCTCAATCCATTTTTC
>BSBK01010528.1:0-36507 GCA_027943335.1 Chamaecyparis obtusa | reverse complement strand
GATCAAACAAGTCATCAATCCTAGGCAAAGGATACCTGTTCCAGATAGTAACTTTGTTCAACTGTCTGTAGTCAATACAAAGTCTCAAAGATCCATCCTTCTTCTTGACAAAGATAACTGGTGCACCCCAAGGTGATACACTAGGATGTATCAGTCCTTTACCCAAAAGCTCTTCTAACTAAATCTTAAGTTCATTCAATTCTTGCGCTGTCATACGGTATGGAGCTTTGGAAATTGGTTCAGTTCCTGGTACTAGATCAATTCAAAAATCAATTTCCCTTTTAGGCGGTACACCAGGAATTTCTTCCACAAAAACATCAGAGAACCTCTGCAATACAAGTTGATCAAGAGAGGCATCTCCTGCAGCAACATCCTCCAAATCGTTCACCAGCGATAGCAAATAACTTGTCACCTTTTTGGACCACCACCTCACTAATTGTTTGGCAGAAATGGTTCTGACTGAGATGGGGTCTTTTTATCCCAATGATAATCTTGGGTGCTCCCAAGTCATCAACACACTTGACCACTTTTCCCAAACAATCGATCACTGCTTGATGTTGTTCAACCTAATCCATTCCCAGAACTATATCATAGGATCCCAATGGAATTACCCTAAGATCCACTAAAGTAGTAAAGGATTTCAACTGAACCTTGCAGCCTGGAGCTATTACCCCAGCCTCCACTTGAGACCCCGAAGCTAACTCCACTTGCCATAAGATATTAGCTCTAGCCACTGGAATACCACTCTGTGTAGCTAAGCTAGAAGAAATAAAGGAATCGGTAGCACCAAAATCAAACAAAATGGATATCTCCTTACCTTGCATTTTACCTCTAGCCTCAATGACTGTGTTTTGATGCTCTGCCTGCTTCTGGTCCAAGGTTGCAAATACACGGTGGTTCCATGCTGAATCACTCACCGTAGCCTCTAACCTGGCTGGATTAACCTCTGATCTCTGTTTGACCAAACCAGGACATCGAGCCTGATAATGTCCTTGCTGCCCACAACAGAAACAAGTCACAGTCCTCTTGAAATCCCTGCTCTGAGAAAGTGTACTACTCTAAATACTCTGTGACTGTTGAGGAGGTTTAAATTGATCAGACCCCCTATTGTTCCTGTTAGATGATGTGGGTTTGTCAAACTTTCTCTTTTGAACTTTCCACCAGAAAATCCAGTTTTGAGGTTGCCTTGAGACTTGCTTCGGACTCCTGAAATCACTCTAACTAGGCGGGATTCACACTTGCTTTAGGGAATGACCCATGGTACCCTGACTTCATCTCAATAAGCTTGGCTCTCTCAGAAGCCTCCTGCATAGTCATAGGTTTAAAGGTCCTCACCTCTTCACCTATCATGGGACTGAGCCCCCTGACAAAATGTTGTACCAAAGCCTTATTATCCTCCATCCACCCTGAGTACTTCTTAAGTTCGTAGAACCTTTGCTCATAGGTCTCTATTGAAACACCCTTCTGCAAGATATTAAAGAACTCTTCAGCACGGGCTTGCTGCCAGTACTCAGACATAAACCTCTCCTTGAAGCGTTCCAAAAAGAGTTCCCATGTCACCTGGGAGATATCTATTCCCAGTTTATCCAACTCTTGCTCCCACCAAATAGAAAAAAAATTCCTGAGCTGCATGACCGTCCACCGCACCTTCACATTACTCTGGTAACGGTGTAAAATAAAACATCGCTCAATGTTCAACAACCAAGCTTCAGCTGCGGTACCTTCTTCTGTCCCGTAGAATGGTGGTCTTTTAATCTTGGACAGATCTTTAATCTGTGCCCTGACAATAGGATCTTCCTCAATAAGAGGACCATCAACATGAACCTGAGGCATTGGAGGATTTACTCCCCCACCTGGAAAATGATTATTAGCCTTAATATTATCCAACCGATCCAAAATTCATTGGAGAACATTAGCATGAGGATCCCCTTGTTCATCTTGATTGACACCTTGCCCGATGGGGTTATTTCCATCCGCATCCTGGTGTCTGGGAATTCTACCACAGCCACTACCTCTGCCTTTGCCTCTGCCTCTACCTCTTTCAACATTAGCATTGACTGGGTCACTGCGTCCCTGAGCTCCTCTTGTAAGGGGAGGCATACTAGCAACCTGAGACAAACAACTACCGTTAAAAGACTACACAACAAGCGAACTAAACCCTTAACCCGAAGTCCTAGTTAAAGAAACCAGGGCTCTGATACCAAATGTAACACCACCCAAATAACTAAGTGATGAAACCAAATTTAAAAACCAAACAAAAACATACACCACAAAGAGATAATAATTTTTTTTTTTTTAAACTTCATAAATCTGATTACAAAAGTTTATAAACTGTCATACGTAGATGTCCATACAAACTCTGATTACAAATGAGTTACATCAGTACTCTTTATTGAAAAGACAAACATACAAATGCAGGAAATCTGCCTAAGTTCTCCTATAAGATCTATACACTGCCCTAATGACCAACAGAATAGCCACAATCTATTTTCCATAAATTTTAATAGCTACCAACCATTGGCCCGTACTCATAGTTTTATCCATCTAGGTTCCTATAAAAACCAATAAGAACACAACACACAAAGCAAATAGGGCTCAGCATAATTACATAAGTCATAGAACCTCCATGGTATACCTGCAATCATTAGCATCATAATGAACATATTCCATATATCATAAAACTCATTTGAACCAAAACATCAACATTTCATTTCATCAATCACATGATAAAGCTAATATAAAAGCATGATGAAGAGAAATAACTCGCAGTCAGGATTTCAGAAAGATGATGCACATATAATGAGATGTTTAAACATTGAAGAATCATGATTCTACACCCATGGTTGTGCTCATGAAAAATCTTACAGTGCAAGGTAAACTGTACTCCCGTTAATAAACTTAACAGTGCACACAGCAATCTGTTAATCCGTTTAATAACGTAACAGTACCCGATGCCCCATACTCCGTTCTAAATCACGCAAATCATAGACATAGGGGAGGCCAATTATCTTTTTAAATGTAAAACCCAACCCAATTAATTTTTAAGGTTATCACTTGTTCACTGAATTGGTTCTCCCAATTCAGCCATCTCATATGTGTTCATCCTCTGAAATTCTTCACAAACACAAGCTAACTGAAATAACTAGAAACCATCATGCAATAGAATTTGATCTATTAAACCACATGATATAACAGTTTGGTAATGGAACAGTACAAAGATATAAATCACATCCATAATTCCATTTCATATTCTTTTTCTATCTAGCTATCACAATAGCAGAATTAAAGAAAAATCTCATTTAACAGTATTAGCAATGCATTATAACTTACAACACAAGATACAATTCAATGCACACGTATTTGAGTTATCTTACAAATCTAAAATCAATAGGTCATAAACTATTGTTCTGTGCTCACAACACTAATAGGCTATAATCATTCAATATCAGACTAGTATCGTAACCAAATACACTGTCCCAAATACAGAGTATGTTTCAATGCAAGTTTTCAACATAACACGAAATTGCATAAACAATGATGTCAAACAACAAAGTCTGATAACAAGTAATCTCTTAATTCAACATAACTCCAAATAGTACTTCGTAACTAATAGAAAATCTCATAAAATTTTGTCTGAATACAAAAACATGACTTGACACTATAATAAGATACACTCTGGTATTAGCTGACAGACTAAATTAATCACAGCTAAATATTAAACCCTTTCTGAATACAAGAATGATGAAATTCAAATGCTTAGGTTTAATAATGACCGAGCCCCGCCATGCCGTAAACATAAAATATAGAAAAACTTAAATCTCCGATAGAAATGTGGAACTTGACAAAAGATTCTATTCATAGCAAAACCGACAACACTATTGTATTCAATCATGTCTAATTCTTTTTAAACTAATCGACTTCCTGTCCTCAATTCCCAATGGAACAATAACAAAGTAATAATGAAACTAATGAAATAAGATTTGAAGTTCATAGAAAGCACAAACCCCAAACATTTCAACAAACTATTCTTCACAACAAGCTAGAAACCCAGAACTAATTTTACCTGAATTACAATGTTCATAACACAATACGCATAACCCGATCATGCTTGAATCTACTAAATCGTAACTAGTTTCTTCTACTACAATCCTCGGGTCAGAGATCAAAGATAATATCTCCTTCATTCCAAGACTAACACTGAATAACAAAAATGGTCTATAAGACAAAATAAACAATGGTTTGATAAATCTCTGTTATCCCCAAGTCTTCCTATCCTTACAGAACACTATTACCTTGCAAAACTATCAACACCAACGTGATTGAACCTAAAAATTGATACAACTAAAACTGCCTGATACTAAAATATATATCAGCAACGTAAGCCCAGTCTCCACCAATTAACTGTTCAAATGCCCAAACAATGATACCCCAGAAATGACAAAAGAATCCCCAAATATTACCTCATCAAGCTACCCCAAATTCCAACTTTATGAAAGATAACAAAGGTCTAACTCAACACCATCACCGGCAATATTTCCACATCCTAAGAAAAACTTCAAAGCCAAAAGATTCAAAGCCCAAACCAAAATAGGGACCCTTTTTAATACCAACTCACATTATTTTCCCGTTTGCCATAACACCAGCAGTTAAAAGCAAAGAAAACTGTCTATCAGATGAAATTAACACAATAAGCATGTTTGTTTTAACATCTTTGGTTAACTACTCTAATTTTCATTATTGCGTTCATAGTCACAGAATCATAGAATAATCTATCCACAGGACAACACAACACATGAATGCAATATCCTATGAAAATACATTATTAGGTGTTACAAATGTAAAAGATAGTGCATGGATCAAAGAAGAGGGTTAGATGCTAGCCCTGACCTGAACAAATACGAACTGAGACAAGAACCCTCACTTTGTTCTTCACTGAAACCCCCAAAACTGTTGAAGATTATAGATACAATATTCCCACAGTACCAATGAAATGCCACAGAGATATAGAAACAACATCTCCATAATGGCCGCACTCAGAGCCCCAAAAATAGCCATCTTAAACTCTGCAATAAAATAGAGAGAAAAACCCCCATGACATGCATTCCATCTTCCAAAACCTTCGCAACAATGGCGGAATGATAACTCGAGAAGAAGATAATATCTCATTAACTGCTCTTCACAAGCCGTAACCAGCCTCCCACACTTGGCAAGCTGCGAGCCAAGTGTGGTACCCACTCGCAGTCCAAATACCAAAATGCACTGAACTCGCACGTGCAGAGTTAACTCCCCTTACATATCGAATGCCACCTTAGCCTTTTACAATACCAAGGCTCGGCAACTCAACGAACACTTGCCGATACACAACACACTAAAACATCTCCTTTTATAAATATGGGGTGATCGTAATTCATCAACCTTATATGTACCTAAGTGTGAACATTCACACTTAGGTGCATATATATTTATATATGTATAAACATGTTTTATACATATATAAAATATGATCACCTTTTATTCACTTTAGAAGATATTCAAATCATGAATATAGTCCATTTAAACATGGCACATATATAAATATATATATACATATATATATATATATATATATATATATATATATATATATATATATATATATATATATATATATATATATATATATATATATATATATATATATATATATATATATATATATATATATATATATATATATATATATATATATATATATATATATATATATATATATATATATATATATATATATATATATATATATATATATATATATATATATATATATATGTTATATATATATATATATATATATATATTTATATATTTATATATTTTATTCATCTATATATGTATGCTATATGTATATATATATATATATATATATATATATATATATATATATATATATATATATACATAGATCTAATGAATCATAAAGAACATAAATTAATTCTAACTGAATATTAACATAGTAAAGAATTTACATGATTTTATATAAACAGAGCTATTTAACTCAGATTTCATAATCACATTGAATAACATTATACGTGAACAAACGGAGCTTTCATTTCATAACAGAATTACAGAATGGGCATGATCAGAAAACCACTAAGATCTGAAAACTAAACACTCAAAATAAATCCATAATAGAAACAGATTATATTATTGAGTCCTTTGACATTAACTAACATACCCACACATACAGATCTTAAAACATAAGGAACTGAATTTAACAAATTTACTAACTAACAAAGTATAATCAACTAACATAGAATTAATGTTTTCCAGTCTCAACTAACAACAAATAAGACATCAAGAGTACTTCTGATAAAAACTGAATGAAATAGGGTCAGGCATGACACTCACCGTATTCCCATCAACTGCATGGCCATTGATAGAATGTTTTCTTAGGGCATCTTCAAAAGGCTCTTATGTTCGAAGGAATTCTTGGTCCTCACCCATCGGTTGTTACAGATAATTATAGGCCACCCTATCATGGGAGACCTTTTCACCAACCTTTTCTTCATCGTCATCATCATGGTAGACCCTTTTCCCCTCAAGCTATCTTTGACATTTGCCAGCCCCCTTCACCCATTTTCCCTCATGCTTACTTTTCCTCTGTATCTAGCTATCCCCCATTTGTCTCTTCCCCTAATCGTATCCCAATTGCCCAGTCCACCTTTCTTTCTCCTCCTAATAGCATTCTTATTTTTCACAGAGGTCCCTTCTATCCATACCCTCATTCCCATGAGGATGTTCTTAATTTGCCTTTCGATCAGAAGTAGGACCAAGTTCCACATGACAATAGCCACCAGCGGATCCTAGGGTTACCTTTCCCTTCAAAATGATCGGCTCCAAGGTGGATTATTTGTGATCTTTGGTATTTATAGGTAAGTTGTAGTCACCTGTGGATTTTGAGTTGTTGATTTCACGGGTGAGCTGTGTTTAGATGGGGCTCAAAGAGTTATTTCTCTATGATAAAGATTCTCTTTATTTTGTTGCAATTTTTTATTCTCGTGAGCATAAATCTGTTGTTCACAATTTCAAGGTTTGGTTTTATAATGGTATTAGTATCACTACATTGGCATGGATTCCACACTTTGATTCTAATTTATCTGTGCAATTGTTTCACCCGCAATGGATTTCCTTCTCGAATCTTCCTCTCGAATATAGAAATCCCCCTCTTGTAGAAATTATGGCTAATAAGTTGGGAATCTTTATTAAGCATGATCTGGTTCCATTTTCCCAACCCCATCTTCCAGTTAGTTTTTTCCTTATAATGAAGGAAATGGATACCCTCCCAACAGTTCTCTCTATTTAGTCTAAATTTGGGGTTTGGGTGCAATAGATCCACTATCTTGATCCTTCACTTATTGATTCTAATGCTAACTCCCTGGGCCATTTCTCTTATCAAAGCTAGCAGTCTTCCACAACCTCTTTTGATATCTATCAAAAAAATTTGTCTAATCCATTGCTTTGTCCTTCTACTTGCTTTCACCCTCCACCGGAACCTTCCTGTCAACAATTGATCCCGCATGCTAATCAGGCTGGTGGTAGACCTCCCTTTAAATCTTTGATTGTTTTTCTATCTATTGCTATTTTGGTTTTGCACCCTACCTTGTGAGTGCCTTCAATGACCCAGTTTCTTATGTCAGGCCAACCCGTTCCTTCTTTGGATTTTCTCTCCTTTCTCACCAAGCCCCGTTTCTCATAGTCTTTCTGCAGTGTTGGTAAAAAATCCTCCTCTTCCACCTTCAGTGTGTCTGCTCTTTGTTGGTTAGCTCCAATTTTATCACCATCCCCCCCTCTATTATGTTGGACCCTGCAGCTTCATTACCTTTGTATATTCCTCAGTTGATTATTTCTTCCCCTTACTGGGTTGATCGACCATTATTATGCCCCCATGATCCTTTGCTGGGAGACAAAGCTATTATGAAAAATTTAATCTTCAATGGTCTTCCCTTTATTCATGTTCCATCTCCCTCACCTTCTACCATCTCTAACTAGGAGATTCATTTGATGTTTGACACAATTCTTATCTCAGTGGCCTCTCAAATTATTGATGAAATTGTAGTTGAAGAATGTATTCTTTCGAGCCCTCCTACTGACTATAATCATCCTCTTGCCGATGGTGCCCAATTTACTATTTCTATAGATCTCAGTTCACCCCCTCTCTCTGAAAACTTTGATTATTTTCAAACTCTATCTTTACACAATTCTACCTATACCTAGTCCCCCTTGCCTGCTAGTTCTACTCTAGTTACTAATAATCCTAGGAAAAGGTGTAGGAACCCATTAGCCTCTAAAATCAAAGACAAAATTGATATGGGTATTCAATCAACCCTATTAGACTCCTTCTCACCCATTATTCAGACCAGGAAAGTAGCTTTCTCTCTTGGCCCTCAATGAAGATTATTTCATGGAATGTCAGAGGCTTAAATGCCCCTAACAAGAGAAGAAGAATAAAAAAAAATATTGATTCTTCTAAAGCAGACATTATTCTCATTCAAGAGTCCAAGCTTTTCCAAGACATATGATAAGATTGTTCATAAGTGCTCTTGATGGGATTCATCTTGTGTCCCATTGTCTGGGGCCTTTGGTGGTCTTATTGTCCTCTGGAATCATAAATGTATTCAAGGAAACCTACTGGCTATCAATCCTAATTGGCTACTAGTCAAAGTTTCCTGGTTTGATGTTCACTTCCATCTTTTTAATGTTTATGGTTTGGCTGCCCCCCATGACAAGCTACTGCTATGGGAGTCTCTCTATAATCAATTACGTAAGCTTGGTGATATCCCTTGTATTCTAGGTGGAGACTTCAATGCCATCACTTCTCTTGATGAAAAAATTGGTGGGAATCCTATTGCACAAAGGGTGGTATATGAGTTCTCTTCCTTCATCTAGAGTAATGCTTTGTGTGATATGCCTTTCTTGAGTGGAATTTACACCTGGACTAACCGTAGATCTGGCATTCCCATTTCTTCTAGACTAGATAGATTTCTCATCTCCCTTGACTTCAAGATGTTAAATATCTCTCTCACTTCAGATATACTCTCCTCATTAGAGTCTGATCACTTCTCCATATTGTTGGATATCAATACTTTTCCTTCTGCTAAGAAAAGTCCCTCCTTCAAATTTGAAAGCATATGGTTTACACATCCTCACTTCCTATCTCTTCTCCGGTAGTGGTGGGTTAGTGCACCCTTTTGTAAAGGTACTAGAATGTATCAATTCTCCAATAAACTTAAGTATGTGAGGTCCAAAATCATTATTTGGAATAAGAAAGTCTTTAAGAATATTTTCCATGAGAAGTCAAGGGTAGAGAAGGAACTCAGTCAGATATCGGATCACATTATCAAGAATGGTCTTAATGAGGAATTAGCAGAGAAAAAAAAATCTCTTCAAACCTAGTGGGCTACCCTCTGATTAAGAGAAGAAATCTATTGGAGACATAAATCTATAGAGCTTTGGCTGAAAGCGGGTGATAGGAACACTAAATTTTTTCATGCTTCCGCAAAGATTAGGAAAATAGCATCATCTAGGAATGTCATGTCTTCTCAGCAATAAATTAGCAATGAGGGGGTCAGATTCTTCAAAAATCTTCTTGCCCCAGTCCTTCAACAAAATGATAATAAAAATGACATGGAAGCTCTTCTTCAGCATATCCTATCTATTGTGTCTCATCAAGAGAACATCAATTTAATGAGACCTTTTACTATTAAGGAGCTTCATTCGGTTGTTTTTTCTATGGCACCTAACAAAGCTCCTGGTCCAGATGGATTCACTATGGCCTTCTTCCAAAAATGTTGGGATGTTATTAGTTTTGACCTTCATATAGCCATTAAAGAATCCTACAAGGGGGGTTATATCCTCAAGGAGTTCAACAGAACCAATCTTACTTTAATCCCCAAGTGTAAATCCCCTCAAACATTTGTAGACTTTAGGCCTATAGCTCTTTGTAATTCAGTATAAAAGATTTTCACAACAGAAATTTATCTCAGGATCAAACTGCTCATTCCCTGTTTAATTTCTCCTCAACAAGGAGGTTTTGTCCTTGGCAGGGATACTACTGATGGTTCTCTAGTTGTTCTAGAAGTTCTTCATATGATTGAATCCTCTCAAATTCCCTCCTTTATCCTGAAGTTGGGCATGATGAAAGATTATGCCAAGGTTAGCTAGTTGTTCCTACTTAGAGTCCTTGAAAAGTTTGGTTTCTCACCATCTTGGTGTAAGTGGATCAAGCACTGCTTATCTAGAGGATCTTTCTCAGTCCTTGTCAATGGAATTCCCTCCAACTTTGTTCATGCTACCCAAGGTGTTTGTCAAGGGGATCCAATTTCCCCCTTTCTTTTTATCATCATGGTAGAAGCCCTAAGTAGATCCATCCAAGCCCAAAATGCTCTCTCCAAGTGGAAGGGCATAAATATCCCTAACTCAGCTCTTTCCATCATCCACAACTTCTTTGCCGATGACACACTCCTCTTTGGTAGGTCCTCTATCCAAGAGGATAGATGTGTCAAATGGTTATTGAACATATATACTTCTAGTTCTTGATAGGTGATCAACCCTCTCAAATCCAAAGTTTACATACTCTTCACTCCAAACACAGTCCAAGAGAGAATTACCAATATTCTTGGTTTCCCTGTTGGTGACCTACCATCTACTTATCTTGGTATATTGTTTTTCCTTGGGTCAGTGAAGACTTATTTTTGGGATAATGTTATTAGTAGGCTTAAGAGAATAATTTCATCTTGGAAAGCTCATTGGCTTTCTTTATCCAGTAGGATCTTATTAATCAAAATTGTTCTTCTTGCAATCCCAAACTATTATATCTTAGTTCTCCAAGCACCTATCTCTGTAGTTAATAAAATTAAGAAAGTCATATGAGCTCTCCTCTAGTCATCCAATATGACTAATGCTAGGAAGATCCCCCTTCTCTCTTTGTAGAATCTCTCTTCTACCAAACTTTTTGGAGGTGCAGGCTTGCAAAATCTGTCTCTAATTAGAAATAAGGCTTTTGGAGGGAAGCTAGTCTGGAACATGTATTTTAGACCTCAATCTCTCTAGTGTCAAATCATGCAATCAAAGTATCTTGATTCCCCTTTCTCCCATATAATCTTCACTATTTCAAATCCCCCAACCGGCTCTCCTACCTCAAATTTCATGATGTCTTCCAAAGAAATTGTTACTAAAAATCTCTCCTGGCAGATTCATGATGGTCTACATGTACTCTTTTGGAAAGACTCTTGGAATGGATTTTCACCTTTAAGTGAGTCTGCATCTTTATCTAAAGTCGTGAGGGTTTCCTCCCTTCTTTGGGGAGATTTATTAGTAGACTATGTGGATTTTATAGATATTGTTTCCCATAAGGTGTCATGGAAGAATCTGGCTACCCTGCCTTTAAATAGTAACCTTGAAAGGGAACTTGTGGCACTCCTTTTTGACAGACTAGTATTTCTATCTAAAAGAAATGACAAATTATTATAGTGCCTTGCTAAAAAAGGAGTCTACTCTATTAAATCTAGCTATGAGGCTCTTCTTCAAATTGATGAGCAGCAAACATCCTAGCATGCCTTCAAATTCTACTGGGACAAGCATTCTTCCAAAAGATGGTATTTTTTATTCTCTTGCCATTCAATATAGGGTTCTCACCAGTGACAAGCTTTCCAAATTACATATAGCAGATCCCTTTTGTTGTGTTTTGTGTGGTGCTCAAGAGGAATCTGTTGACCATCTTTTTGTTCATTTCTCTTTCTCCCAATAATGATGGGGCTTTGTTATGGATAAGTTATCTATTTCTTTCCCTCTTCCTAGGTCTCTTTGGGAGCTTTTCCAATCCTAGCCCTTACTATTCTCATCCTCAATCTTTTCTTGTCTATGGATAGTTAACCCCTCTTTAGTTATCTAGTCTATTTGGTGGGAACGTAAAAAAAGATTTTTCAGAAAAGAAGTCTTCGATGTTAATTTTGTTATCTCCTCAATTGAAAGGCTCATTTTTAAACAAGTTAATAGAAATTCATCCAGTCACTTTAACCCTAATGCAATCTTTTCTTCATGGGACAGTCAGGTGATAAATTCTTGGAAGTTTATCTCCCTCCCCTTGTGTTTAGTGTTTCCCTAGATTAGGAAAGTTCCTTTATTGAGATCCATAATTAAGTAGATCCCTCCTGACTCTCCTGTTGTCAAGCTAAATTTTGATGGATCCTCTAAAGAGAATCCCAGGGTGTCAAGTATCAGGGTTTGTCTTATAAATCATGTAGGAAGAGTCTTAGCCTACTTGGCATCCCCTATCAGCTTTGGTACTAACAATATGGTGGAAGCTATTGCACTGCTTGAAGGGTTAATGCTTACTAAGAAATTATCAATCTCTAACCTACATATTGAAGATGACTCAGCAGTTATTATCATTGCATGCATCCACAGATCTGTTGACAATTGGTAGTTTAAATATGTTCTCTAGCAAGTTTGGGGTCTCATTGACTCTCTAGATATATTTCTTATTTCCCATACTTACAGAGAAGGAAATAAACTAGTAGATATTTTAGCTAATTTTGGTTGCAATAAAGTTGTCTTGTATTCCTATTCTTCAGCTTACAGTTTAGATCATTTTCCTTCTATCATGGAAATTATTTGGAATGAATCTTCGTGATAAATGGAGCCCCTCCTCCTCTTGGTAATGGTGGGATTTGTTCTGGTTTAGACTCTCTTATAATCTTATATCTGCCTAGTCATTTGCTGAAAGGTTTGTGAGTAAAAGGAAAATTGTCATGTCCTTTATTGGCATGCAATGTTTTCTTATGACTTTCTCATCTCGCGACTCTCAAATTAAAATGCCTAGGAAGCTATGAGTATAAGAAAGGCTTCCATTCCATTCTAGTTATGTTTGATACATAAAGTTTTCTTATACTCCCATAACTGCTTATTTATTGGAGGAAATGATTAGTCAGCTATGGGTGAATGAAAGATTGAAATGCCTAGTTAGCATGCATAGTTTCTTATGACCTTATATGTCACAAATATCAAAGTAAAATGTCTAATCAGCTATGTTTTATTCTTGTCACAAAATGTTTTTTTATTCTCTCATATCTTTTCATTGAAATGATTAATCAGCTATGGGTGTGTGAAAGATTATCATGTTTAGGTACTCATCATCATGCTTTTTTACTCTAGCACATGCGTATTATTTCAAGTCAAGCCGGTTCATTTTTTCATTTGTTTCTTTATGAAGGCCTGCTTTAATATTGGAGCTTCCCTTTGGTTATGTACTTCTCTTCATTTCGTTGGCACACAACTGGCCATCCTTGTCTGTCATTCATTTATCTCCTGATCATTATTATGGGTGCTTGGGTGTCTATCATCCTTGCGTTTATTATTTTTATTTTGCACTTACATTTCAACTTGATGTTTCTCTTGTGCCGGTTGCATCATATGGCTGATTTGGGATTACATATCTTTCTCCTTCAAGTGACATAATTAGCTATTAAAATTCCCTCTCTATTGCATTTTCCTCATCTATTATATATTTGACATATTGGTTTATTTTAAGTATTGTCTTTCTTCTATCATTTTCTCTGTCTTGTTTCCCATAGTCTTAGCTTCTGAGTTTTTTAGTATGATGACTCGCCCAAGCTTCTTAGTGGGTGTGAGTTCATCTATGGAAGTGTGTTTGACTTTCTCTTCACTCCACGTGGATTATTACCCTAAGAATTACAGAGTTCTATTGGTGGTTGAAGTTTGGGGGAAGCTATTCCTTGGCTTCATCAAAGATGATTTGTTGGCCTCCATTTTTATCTGTGATCATCCATATATTAGGCATGGCATCAAGTGTATCATTGGGAATAATGTTATGTTTCTATCAAGGAAGCATATCATTTATCCTTCTCAGATTCTATCTATTTTCCTTTCAAATGCTTTTGATTTTCTTCAATCCCCTGATCACCTTAAGCTGATCTATAATAGATACGTTAGGCCTGAATTCCTGCAGGGTATGAAAGTCACTTTAGCCTTGCAGAAGTATGATTTGTTGGGTGGAGCCGCACTAATTGGCGGTCTCTTTCATCATCACTTAGTTCTACATAATCATGGTGTGTACATGGTGTTGGAAAGTATTAAAAAAGGGCTCGAATGGTAGTCTTTTTAGCCTATTAAAATGGCTCTTCAACATTATGGGTACTTCTTGTCAAAAGAATATGTGAATAATGTTCATCAGGTTATCTTCACCTTACTAGATCTATTGGAGAAAGATTCAATCGTGCCTCCCTTCCCCCAGTCTCCCCCTCATCCATCAGTTCCAGTACCTCCTCAAATCCTACCTGATCTCAATCTTTAGTTGGGCTCCTTAGACATTTCCCTTGCTCTCATGGAAGGCTAATGTGTTTTGACTTTAAGGGAGCTTTTCTCTAGCTTTTAGTTTTGTTATATGTGCAAGTATTCTTTTCAGACGATCCTTGTAGTTGATTCATTTGATGATCCTTGGGAGATCTGGGTACCATGTATTAAATTTTGAAGGCTCCATTTCTCTGGCAGTGACATCGTTGAGAGAATTTTGTCACTCTTTCTGGTATCCTTCTACTTTGTTATGCTACCTTCGGTGCCAGGGGTAAATGTATACATGTTTTTATTTTCTCAGATGTTATATATGCCCATTGGGCTAAGTAGTATAGGCTCTCATATGTTAGTGGGATCTTTTAATTACCCTTTGGGCCTATCTCTTTGTAAATATTATAGGAAAAATATTATAATGTCTAAAATATGGGTTTTATGTAAATAGGGATCTTGGTTTTGTGTCTTCTCTTGCCCAGCCATCATCCTTTATTTTTTGGTTTTCTTGATGGGGTAATGAACAAAGTTTTTCTCCTGGATCTTTTCTCATAGAGCTCCTTACATTCGAGCCAGTTTATGTAAAAAATATATTATAATATATCAAGTGGTACTGCTGCCTTTATTTTACAAAAAAAAATAATCTTAAAAGGTATTTAGCATTTTCCGCTAATAATTGGACTAGATTTATTTATATATAAAATTATTTAAGTCTCCTTAATAGGATGTAATTTAACTAACTATAAAACCCTAATTAATTTCATAATCAAATGATATTGGCTTCAACATTTAAAAAAAAAATTAAACTTGTCTTAATTGAAATAACTTTATCAATTTAATAATAAAATTTAAATAAAATCATTAAAACTTATTAATGAAATTTCAAATAAATTTGCTATATCTTATTAATAAAATTTTAAATTAAATATGTTAATACAATCTAATTAAATTTTAAATAAATAACAAACCAAAAAAAATAAAAAAAATAAATTAATACATAAATTAATGAATACATAAATTAAAAAAACAAAATATGTTTTAAAGTCTCGTGGGGACTATTTTTTTTAAGACCCATTGGGACTAGCATGGGTCCCCATGCTATCATGCAAAGGGGGTACCCCAAAGTATTGAATTTTTAAAATTTTCTATCTATTTATTTTAAAACTCATTTAAAATGAGTCATATGTTATAAAGGTAATTTTTTTTGAAAATGTAGTCTTTATAAATGTTAATTAGTATAAATAATTTTATTTTTTTACTATTATATATTTTTTGAAAAGGCCTTTAAGAGGCCCTTTTTGTGGTGGCGACCCGAGTGGGTCCCACCCTCTAGGTTGCACTTGCAAGTGGATGAGAAAATGTAGTTTTTTAATGACTGTGGTAAAGGGATAATGTATGGGAATTTTTCCTAAGGATTTTCCAAAGACCTGTAGTTCTCTATTTGTTGTATTTTTTTTATTTGGCATTTAGTCTTTTGTGTGTGTTTCTCTTTTTTTTCTACTAGTCAAATGGGGTAATTTAGATTGAGATTGCACACAAAAGTAGGATGAATTTCTACTAAATCTAACATGTTACAATGATCATTTTATTTAATTGCTTTGCATACTTTCTCAATTGTTTTTACACTCACATTATAAAGCTCAAATTTCTATGCTATTTAACAACACTAATGCATTTCCTCTTTCCATTTTATTATTGTCAAACAAACTGACATATATTGACACATGTTTGCCATCAAATAACTCCTTGATAAAACTATTACATATCCATTGAACTCAATACAATAAGTAATAAGAAATGTAAACATTCTATTCCTTCCTTGTTTCCCATCTTACATCATTACAATTATGAAATGCAATTTGTCGCATTCCACAAATATGAGTTACAAGAAGAATAAACAAGATCCTCTCCTTTACATCTTTCAATATACAACTTCACAATAACTAATTGAACATAAAGTATCATTTTACAACACTACAATTATACATTTCTACATTGGAGAGCTTTTCCCATTGCAAGGGTTTCAAAAATGTAACACTAAGGATTTATTCCGATAATAACAACACAATGGGGGATTCTTCCCAAAGCTATCCACATAAGAAAAGTATCCACACCTTCAAATAAAGAAGGTTACCATGGAGACCTCACCTCCCATCCAAGGTCTCAAGGAGACCATCCCCGAGCTTGAAGAATCAAGGCCAAATGAGTACATACAAACACAGCTCACAAAATACATATTTGAACAAAACTACATTAAACTCTCAACCAAGGCTCCACAAATGGATTTCTATAATCCATTGAGATAGGGTGAAGGTGCGATTTTCCAAAGAGGAGAATGCCAAATAAATTACATTTCCAACAAGATTATTTTCATGTCTTTCAAAGGCTACATTATCATTTCTTCATATACAAGCTTTCCTTATTATCATCCTCAAGATGCAAAGAATACAATATGGCTTCCTGGAACCCATACTCCATGAGTATTTCCCTCTTCTCCAAGAGAAGATACTCTCAACTACAATGGAGAGTCCAATTAACCCCTTCACCCAAGGCCACTACTTCCCTTCCCAATGGGTGAGTGATACCTTAAACTCCCATGAAAAACATACCCAAAACCAAAATAAAAAAGAATGATTGATATCCAAATACATCCCAACCCAACACAAGAATAACAAAATTCAACATGAACATTGCATGCAAGATGTCACATATTCATTTTACACTACAAAACATTAAAAAAAATGAAATGCAATAAGCATTCTTCCATAGCAAGAATCACCAACCTTGGTCCAAAGAAATTGACAAGAAAGTAATTGAGAAGAGCTCCTTATAATTTTCCCTTGTCTCTTTCCTTTCTCCAACCCTAACTATCTGTAAAATTAGAGAGTGGATGAACACCCACTAAGTCTCTCCAAGCCCTCTAAAAAGACCTCTAAAAATGTACTCAAGATCTAGCAATTAATGAGGCATGACCCCTAGTCCTTGGCCTTACCTCTTGTCCCCCCCTCTTAATTGTGGATTTAGCAAGGAGTGTGGGAAAAATTAGAATGCATGTGGCCATCTCCATTTTCACCACTTTTAAAGAGTATCCTTTTTGGAGGGCCATAATGGTGATCTAGACTTTCCTATAGGTAAAAACTAGCCCCCAACTCAAGGTACCCCACTAGGGTTAGCTAATTTCAAATCTGACTTCCAACTTGATGTCATCCCTAAAAGACATCTACATGCAAGTGGGATTAGTATAAAACCTTGAAAGGTTAGGTGATTCTTGTCCAAGCCCTAATTGACATGTCACCATCCACATGGAGAATACAAGTGTCAAGTGAAACCATAAAATACACATCACATTCACAAATGACGTGTCCAATTAACAACATAAATTTAAAGTATTAACACACATACAAATCACATTTACAAACAAGATGACATTACAATGAGGTTTAAATCTCTTAATTAGATTAAACCTTGGCTTACTCAATTCACATGTTTTAAGTTCTGATTCTTCAAATAATTCCATGGTTTTCTTTCCTACACACTAAAATCAAGCATCAGTAGTCCAAGGTAATAAAATCACATGTAAATATATATATTGACAACTCATAATTAGCAACATTAATCAATATACAAAATTCAATTCCTAATTACAATTTTCACTCAGTAATGTTTAGACATAGTATCTTCATAAATCATCGTGACATATTATCCATGCTACTTCCTAACATAGAAAATAATCCATAGAATAATCAAATCTAATCATGATTAAATCTTTGTCCTCAAATCACATATCTAAGAATGCATAACCAAAATCAACCATATGCTCTAGGTTCTAATCCACATCAAAATATAGTCTGTATAATGTAATCATCATCATAAAACATAATATCATAAGTCTCTGTTAGAATGATAAAAAGTATATCAAAGTATCAAATCTTAAAGTGTCAAAATGTGAATGGGTCAATAATGCTATGATGGGTCGGGGTGAGGCCTCAAATCCTCCCCCTCTAGGCATGAACTTCTTCCTAGAGTTCATAAAAAGGTATGGGTACTGTGATCTCATCTGTGCTATATCCTCCCATGAAGTCGTGACCTCATCATAACAATCCTACTGGACCCTAACCTAGTCCATCTCTCTGCCTCCAAGTGCCAGGGTTCTTCAAGATAAAATGTGAATGGGCTCCAAGGCTAGCTTCTCATCTAATTCCACCTACACGACATCCCAATCTATAATGTGAGACTCATCATAAATATATTTTCATAACACAAATACATGAAACACATCTTGGATGCATGACTGGCTGGGTGGGAAAGCTAAATGATAAGAAATTGGTCCTATCTCTCCAAGATCTCGAAAGGTCCAACAAGGTGAGGTGCTAAGTAGAGCCCTTTCCAAAATGGATTGGACTCTTATGCGGATGCACTAAGAAGAAAACACTATCTCTGACCATATACTCTAGATAAGCCCTCTTCACATCTGCATACTTCTTTTGTCTATCTTGAACCTCTCTAAGACATTGTCTAATCAAAACCACCTATTGCTCCATATCTCTAACCAACTAAGGTCCAATAGATACTCTATCCTTAATCCTATCCCAAATCAATGGTGTCATGCATGGTCTACCATAAAACGCCTGATATGGTGGCATACCTATAGAGGTATGATGCCCATTATTATAGGAAAACTTGACTAGATGAAGGTACTCCTCCCACTTGACTTGATGGTCCATCACATACATGTGCAACATGTCATCTAAAATGTGATTAACCCTCTCTGTATGTCCATCTTTCTAAGGGTGGTATGTTGTGTTAAAGTTGAGCCTAGTGCCCAATGTTGCCTAAATCTCTCTCTGAAAGGAGGATGTAAAAAGTGAATCTCTATTTGAGATGATCTTAGGAGGAATGCCATGAAGTCTGACAATGTCGCACAAGAACACCTGTCCCACTGCTAGCACTATGAAAGTGGTATGAATAGGTGAGAAGTGGGGGACTTTGGTCAATGTGTCAACTGTCACCATGATGGCATCATGACAAGGAGAGGACATAGGGAGACCAACTATAAAATCTATGGAGATAGTACTCCCACTTTGACTCTAGTATCTCATGTGGCTGCAGGAGCCCACCTAGATGACTATTCTCTGACTTTACCCTCTAACACTCTAGGCATCTAGCAACTATGATGGAAATCTGCAATCTCATGCTTGACCAATGATACAACTTTCTCAAATTGACATGCAACTTCTTAACTCCCAGATGAGCTGCATAAGGTGCTCTATGAGCCTCAAGCACAATAAGCTCTCACAAGTCACTCGTAGAAGGTACATAGATGCATCCCTTATGACGTAGTAGGCCATCAGACTCCAAAGAATACTCTGCAAATCTCCCCTTAAGAGGTCTCTAAGAATGGATAAATTGACAAACCTCCACATACAACCCATCTTCTGAAAAATGATGCAAAATGAGCTCTCTTAGATCTGTACTAGAAGTCATAGATGGGAGATCATGTCATCTCCTACTAAAGGCATTTGCAACTACATTGTCTTTCCCCTTGATGTAATGAACATCAAAATCATAATCAAATAAGAATTCCATCGATCTCATATGCCTAGACTTAAGATTAGGCTACATAAATATATACTCTAGGCTCTAGTGATCTGAATGAAGCTCAAATCGGTGACCTAGAAGAAAGTGTCACCATCTCACTAAAGCATGAACCACTGCTATGAGCTCTAGGTCATGAGTAAGGTAATTAAGCTCATGATTCTTTAGCTTCCTAGACTCAAAAGCTATAGGTCGACCATCCTGCATAAGGACTGTTCCTAAACCATCCAATGAAGTGTCTGTACATACAATAAAATCTATCGAAGGATCTGGCACTACTAAAATTGGTGCACTAGTGAGATCTCTCTTGAGCTGTTGGAAATCTCTCTCACACTTCTCTATCCACTCATACCTCTTACCCTTTCTCTGAAGTTAAGTGATGGGGTGAGATACTCTAGAAAATCCTACCATAAAACATTTGTAATAACCTTCTAAGCCCATTAAACTCCTGAACTCAGTAACACTGGTAGGTGTGGGCCAATTCATAAAGGCTATAATCTTTGATGGATCTACAAAGATCCCATCACCAGATATAACATGATGTAGGAGCATCCTGGGTGTAAGAGCAATCTTGCATCACTCAAAAATATATCTATTTTTGTATTCAATAAGGGCTATCTTGTGTAGAGCCGCCATTTATGGAAACTTGCTATTTTTAGTAAGTTGGTCTTACGATCTCAAAATGTTCTAATTTTACATGTGGAGGTTCATCTTAGTCATATCATCCTACCAACAAAGTTTCATGGCTAGATCAGGTCTAGTTTTGAAGATATTGAAGATTTTTAGTATTGGCAGCAGGGTACAGAAACTTCAAACTCAGTTTTGAAGGCTTTAGAGGCCCCAGATGAGGTCAAAAATTTGGGTGATGGGCGCTTTGCACCGGTCAAGCCTATAGAGTGCTTCGTGGTGTCTCTGAAATGGGGTTATAATAGTCAATCGGGTCAACTGGTGATGACTTATGGTCTCCGAAAGTCAAGTCACCTGAAATGGCAAAAAATAATTTTTCTTCAAAATTTTTGTTTGGGTTTCAAAACTCATTTTGAGCCGACTTTGATGTAATAAATTGTAAAATAAAGTAATTATAAGTTTGGTCGGCCCTAAGGGCTAAATTTCTAGAACCTTCTTGGGCGGTGGAAATTGCCTATATAAAGAAGGCCCATAGTGTTGTCTAGGGCAGTTCTAGGTAGTAGATCTGGTTATTGATTTGAGGCTTTGTCCTACATAATATTGTAAGGGAATGCCCATGTGGCTTTGCATATTGTAATTCTGAAAGTTTGTAATTCCACATTTGTGGAGATAATAAGAAGCCAATTTTCTGTTCTTGCATATTATTGTTGTTGTTTCTCTATTTCTATTATGTGTTTGTGGTATTAAGGGGAGCAACCTTCATCAAGTGGTATCAGAGAAAGAGTTCCTGAGTGTGTAAATAGATCACCGACTGTGAGGCAGTTTCCACCAGGACCGTGGTTAGGGTTTCAGCGCGCATCGCGAAAATGCCTCCATGAAGAGAACATGGTGGAAGAGCTAGTGTTGTGACACCTAAGGTTAGAGAGCTGCAGAGAAAAGTGCGAGCATTGCAAGAAGAGATTTGCAGAGAAATGAATCTTAATGTCAGAGACGAAAGTGAGGATGAAGCCGAAGAAGAATATCAAGAAGGAGAAGTTGAAATTGTGAACCAGGAGGAAGAAAGACTTTTTCGGGCCATTTCCAAGATTGGGAAAAGACCTAAGATTGAGGTTCCTACATTTTTTGGAAATCTTAACCTAGAGGAATTGATCGATTGGATCAATGAATGTGAGGAATATTTTGAGTATGAAGATGTTGAGGATCCTGATAGGGTCAAATTTGTGAAGGCGAGACTGAAAGGTCATGCAAAGATCTAGTGGCAAGAAATTTAATTGGAGTGAAATAGAAGAGGGAAAGATAAAATCACGAGATGGGATCGGATGGTGGATAAATTGAAGCGACAGTTCATTCCTATTGATTATGAGCTTGACCTACTAAAGAAAATCCAAAGTTTGAAGCAAGCAGGAAGATCTGTTCAAGAGTATACAGAGGATTTCTATCGACTCCTCATTAGAATAGGCTATGCAGAAGCTGATAAGGAGAAAGTTTCCTGATACCTTAATGGGTTACGGTCAAGCATTCAGGAGGAGTTGAATCTAGTTCGAATGAACAGTATTGAGGAGGCATACCAATTTGCCCTAAAAGTCAAGGAAAAGTTGAACAAGAAGTTTGAGAGCAGACAAAATGGAAGAGGTCGTGGTGCAAGAACTGGTGGACGGTCATATGGTGGCCGAAATGAAGATTTGAAAAAGAAGGATGAGGCCAATAGCAGCCAGAATCAGAGAGAAAACAATTCCAATCATTTCCAAGATCAGAATAATAGAGATCAGAGTGAAAGAGGAAGAGGACAAGGTTTAGGAAGAGGAGGCTTCCGTGGAACATGTTTTCATTGTGGAGAAGAAGGTCATAGGGCATTTGAATGTCCTCAGCACCAAGATAGAATAGACATGAGAAATGAAGGCTAGGCCAGAGTTGCACATGTAGATGAAGATGCTAGATCATCAAATTCTGAAGATGCTGAAAGAGGAGAAATGCTAATAAATAGAAGAGTCCTCCTGAGTGGTGAGAATGAACCTGAACAAAGGAGGAGCCTGTTTCACACTAGATGCAAGTGTAAGGGTAAATGCTGTGATGTGATTATCGATAGTGGAAGCACTGACAATTTGGTGTCAGAAAAGATGGTGACAAAGTTGAAGATCAAGAGATAGAAACACCCACATCCATATCAGATTGCCTAGGTGCAGGATGACCACAAGGTCATGGTCAGTGAACAGTGCCTGGTAAAGTTCAAGATCGGCGGGGTACCAAGATGAGGTACTATGTGATATCATCTCTATGGATGCATGTCATATGTTGTTGGGTAGACCATGGCAGTTTGATAGATGTGTTGTACATGATGGTCATGCAAATACCTATTCCCTGACAAAGGATGGAGTGCGACATAAGCTAAAGCCATTGAAGGAGATCAAAGAAAAGGTATGTGGTAATGCAAGAATAACATTTGTTGATGGAAGAAAATTCCTAGATGGTATGTGGCATGAGCATGTGTGTTTTGCTTTAATTCCAAAAGCTGCTAAAGAAGAAGTAGAGGATGTACCTGTAGAGGTTGCAGATTTGTTGAATGAGTTTTAGGATATTGTATCTGATAATGTACCTGATGGATTACCAGCGATAAGGAAGATCAGTCATCAGATGGATTTGATTCCAAGAGCCAGTTTTCCAAACAAGGCAGCACACAAAATGACACCAGCAAAAAGTGAAGAGTTGAAGAGACAAATAGATGAGTTATTACAGAAGGGGTTGATTTGAGAGAGTCTAAGTCCCTGTACTATACCAGTGGTATTAGCACCAAAGAAGAATGGAGAGTGGAGGATGTGTACAGATTCTAGAGCAATAAACAAGATCACAATCAATGCCTTTTGGGCTAACCAATGCACCGAGCACTTTCATGCGGCTCATGAACGAGGTTCTGAAAGAATTTCTAGGAAAGTTTGTCATTATTTAGTTAGATGATATTTTGATCTTTCACAAGACATTGGAGGAACATATGATGCATAATCGTATGGTGTTTGAGAAGCTAAGAGATGAGAAATTGTTGATTAATTTAAAGAAGTGCAGTTTTGTGAAGAAAGAGTTAGTGTATTTGGGATTTGTAATTTTAGTAGAAGGTCTAAAAATGGACCCAAAGAAGGTACAGGCTATCCTTCAATGGCCTACTCCAAGGAGTGCTATTGAGGTAAGATCTTTTCATGGTTTGGCTAACTTTTACAGAAAGTTTATCAAAAAAATTAGTAGTATTTGTGGACCCTTGACTAAAACAATGAGAGGGGATAGAAAAGAGTTTAAGTGGACTAATGGGGCAAAAAAGAGTTTTCAATTGTTGAAACAAAAAGTTATAGAACAACCTATTTTAGCACTTCCAGATTTTAATAAGGTGTTTCAAGTAGATTGTGATGCTAGTGGTACTGCAATAGGAGCTGTTATGAGCCAAGAAGGTAAACCTGTTGCTTATTTCAGTGAGAAGTTAAATTATGCCAAGAGGAAATATTTTGTTTATGATCAAGAATTTTATGCTATAGTTCAGGCATTAAAGAAGTGGAGATATTATCTGCTTCCTAAGGATTTTGTCTTGTATACTGATCATCAAGCTTTGCAATATTTGAATAGTCAAGGAAAGTTGAATCAGAGGCATTTGAAATGGGTTGAGTTTTTGTAGAGTTATACATTTGTTTTGAAACACAGGAGTGGAAAGTCTAATAGGGTTGCAGATGCTCTTAGCAGAAGGCAACTATTGCTGACAGAGATGCGGATTCAGGTGGTTGGGTTCAAGGAACTCAACAATTTGTATCCAGAGGATCTTGACTTTGCTGAAGCTTGAAAAACTTGTACAGAACCTGTTACTCTAGACAGGACGAAATGGCTAGATTTTATCATCCAAGATGATATGCTATTCAAAGGGAGTCAGTTGTGCATTCCAAGAAGTTCTATGAGGGAGAATCTCATCAAAGAGAAGCATAGTGGAGGATTGGCTGGACATTTTGGTCATGATAAAACCCTTGCTTTGGTTGGTGAGAATTATTATTGGCCACAATTGCAGCAAGATGTGAAGAAGTTTGTACAGAGTTGCAGAGTATGTTAGATGGTGAAAGGAGTGAAGCAGAATACAGGGTTGTATCATCCATTACCTGTACCAGAGAAGCCTTGGGAGGATATCAGTATGGACTTTGTTCTAGGTTTACCAAGGACACAGTGGGGACATGATTCAATTTTTGTAGTAGTTGACAGATTTTTGAATATGACACATTTCATTCACTGCAAGCAGACTAATGACACTATTCATGTAGCAGAATTGTTTTTCAGAGAAGTGGTGAGACTACATGGTTTGCCAAAGACCATAGTTTCAGATCGAGATACTAAGTTTGTTGGATATTTTTGGCGGACATTGTGGAAAAAGTTGAAGATAGATTTGAAGTTCAGTTCATCACATCATCCATAGACTGATGGACAGACAGAGGTGGTGAATAGAAGTTTGGGAAATTTAATGAGATGTTTGGTTGGAGATAAGCCAACAGGATGGGATTTGATTTTACCATAGGCAGAATTTACATACCATAATTCTGTCAACAGGAGCACTGGTAAATCACCATTCTAGATTGTATATGGAAGTAGTCCAAGAAATGCATCTGAATTGAGAAAGATAGATAAAGGAGAAATAAGTAGTGCTGAAGCTGAGGATTTTGTAGAGCACTTGAAGAACATCCATGAGGAGGTGAGGAAGCATATTACCAAGATGAATGCCTAGTACAAGGCTAAGGCAGATGAGAAAAGGAGTTATAAGGAATTTTAGGTTGGAGATGAAGTCATGGTTCATTTATGGAAGAAGTGATTTTCGGTTGGTACATATAACAAGTTGAAAATGAAGAAGTTTGGGCCATGTAAGATATTGAAGAAGCATGATTAAGGAAATGCATATGAGGTAGAATTGGCTAGTGAGGTGAATATTTCACCAGTGTTTAACATTTCAGATTTGACAGAGTATCATGAAGGAAGTGTTGAAGATGAGGTTGTAGCAGCACAGTGGAGTATTCCAGCAACCAGTTTAGATATCAAGGAGATTGAAGACATAATGGATAGTCGTGTTGGTAGAAGCACAAGGAATAAGACATATGAAGAGTATTTGGTCAAATGGAAAGGATGACCTGTTGAAGATTCATCATGGCTAACAATGGAGGAGGTTAACCATCTTGGTTTTCCTCTGCACACCTGAGTCGTGAGAGGGTCACTTCTTAAATTACCCTGGGTGTTTGATGCAGGAGCATCCTAGGTGTAAGAGCAATCTTGCATCACCCAAAATATATTTCTATTTTTGTATTCAATAAGGGCTATCTTGTGTAGAGTTGCTATTTATGGAAACTTGCTATTTTTAGTAAGTTGGTCTTACGATCTTGGAATGTTCTAATTTTTCATGTGGAGGTTCATCTCAGTCATATTAGCCTGCCAGCAAAGTTTCATGGCTAGATCAGGTGTAGTTTTGAAGATATTGAAGATTTTTGGTATTGGCAGCAGGGTACAGAAACTTTGAACTCAGTTTTGAAGGCTTTAGAGGCACCGGATGAGGTTGAAAATTTGGGTGACAGGTGCCTTGTGTTGGTGAAGCCTGTAGAGTGCTTCGTGGCATTTCCAAAATGGGGTTATAATAGTCAATCGGGTCAACTGGTGATGACTTATGGTCTCCGAAAGTCAGGCCACCTGAAATGGCAGAAAATAATTTTTCTTCAAAATTTCTATTTGGGTTTCAAAACTCATTTTGAGCCGAATTTGATGTAATAAATTGTAAAATAAAGTAATTCTAAGTTTGGTCGGCCCTGAGGGCTAAATTTCTAGAACCTTCTCGGGCGGTGGAAATTGTCTATATAAAGAAGGCCCGTAGTGTTGTCTAGGGCAGTTCTGGGTAGTAGATGTGGGTATTGATTCGAGACTTTGTCCTACATAATATTGTAAGGGAATGCCCATGTGGCTTTGCATATTGTAATTTTGAAATTTTGTAATTCCATATTTGTGGAGATAATAAGAAGCCAATTTTTTGTTCTTGCATATTATTCTTGTTGTTTCTCTATTTCTGTTATGTGTTTGTGGTATTAAGGGGAGCACCCTTCATCATAACATGACCAAGATAATGTACCTGAAGTCTGAAGAAAGAACACTCCAATAGGCTGCCATATAAATGATTCTCTCTCAAGCGCTGTAAAACCTATCTTAGATGCTGCTCATGCTCCTCCTCATTGCGAGAATATATCAAAGTGTCATCAAGGAACACTACCAAAAACTTATCCAAGAATGTATGAAATACTCCATTCATGAGGCTCATGAACACAGGTAGAGCATTTGTGAGGCCAAAAGATAGTACGGTGAACTCATAGTGACCATACCTCGTATGAAAGGTAGTCTTGTGGATATCACTCTCCATAATCCACAACTGATGGTACTCAAACTTTAGATCTATCTTTGAGAATACTCGAGCACCCTTCAACTGATCAAATAAATCATCAATATTGGGGAGTGGGTATCGGTTCCTAAATTGTTACCTTATTTAACTATTGATAACCAATAAATAACCTAAGTGATGCATCCTTCTTCTTCACAAAAATCAATGGTGTACTACAAGGTGATACACTAGGTCGCACATGCCCTTTCTCCAAGAGCTCTTCTAACTGAATCTTGAGCTCACTGAGCCCATGTGTGGTCATCCTATAAGGTGCTCTAGATATGGGCTCAGATCTTGGCACAAGATCTATGTGAAAATCAACTTCCCTAGGTGGCGGCATACCAGGTAGCACAAAAGGAAAAACATCTGCAAACTTTTGAAGGATAGGATAATCCTTGAGTGAGGGCTCCCCCTTTGAATCCTCCTCTCTATTGCTAATGGTGATGCCAAATAACTGACATCCCTTTTGCACACACTGCCTAAGCTACATAGAGAAAATCATGCAAAGAGATACAGGTCTCTATACCCCAAATATCACCATAGAAGCACCATGATCATCAATGCACTCAACCCTCTTTTGTCAAAAATCTATCTTGGCACTGTGGGCATATAGCCAATCCATGCCAAGGACTACATCATAAGAACCTAGAGGGGTAATGTAGAGATTAGACATTGTGATTAAGTCTCCAATCTGAATATGGAAACTATGAACTAAGGAACTAACAAACACCCTAGCTCTTGAGGCTAACTTGACCTCCCAACTGACATCTTGTCTAACTGCCACTAGCCTACAATGCTCCACTACATATGGAGATATAAAGGAGTCTATAGCTCCTGAATCAAACAAGATACAAATACTGATACCCTGAATCATACCTATGGCCTCTATGACCATGGCATGATGCTTGGCCCTATGATTACCAACCGCTACAAATACTCTATGGGATCTACCCATATCTCCAACTGTAGGCTCTGCGATAGCCCCTCTCTAACCATTAACTTACTATCCCTGTGGGCACTCACTCACTATATGAACCATACAACCACAATTGTAACATGGCCCTCGGGTCTGAATCTGTACTCCCTTTGTCCTAGACTAATGTGGTCCTTTGGTCCTACTAGAACCACTGTATCTGCCACTAGAGGACTTCTGAGTCCTAGCTGACTGTGGTTGAGGGGTCTGTGTCCTCTTATCATGTTTAGGGCTCTGAGACTGCCACTGTTTGGGCTTAGAACCCTAATAACCCTATGAAGGCCTTTGTCTAGAATCCTATTAAGATCCTTGCTACTGAGACTGCTGACCCTTAAAGGATCCTATTGAATGATTCTATTTCCCCTTGCAAGGGGGTCTCTGTTGTCCTGATTTCTGGAAAGAGAGGTTTTGGTGCTAAGAGTGATCCTGAGACTCCTGTCTAGTATGGATATCCTTGGCTACAAGTGTCATCTTAACTGTCTCTTTGAATGTAGTAGGAAAGACTAGATGTATGGTACCTTGAAGAGATGTCTTAAGTCCCTTAATGAAATGATGGATATGTAGTTTCTGATCCTTCATATAATCCACGTATGGAAGGAGCTTGAGAAACTGACTCTCATACTGGGTCATTGTGAGACCTCTCTTCTACAGATCATAGAACTCCTCTATCTATCTTTGTCTGAAATTCTCAGAGAGGTATCTTTCTCGACAACAAACCACAAAAGACTCCAAAGTGAGTGTGTCAATATCCACTCATCCATTGGACTCCTCCGGCTGCCACTAAGAGGAGGCTTTCTCCTATAGAAGATGAATTGCAAGTCACATCTTTATATTACTCCAGTTAGGGTGCAATCCAAAGCATCATTGTAAACTCAGTAACTAGGCCTTTGCTACTGACCCATTAGTGGATCCCAAAAACAAGGGTGGTTGGAGTCGTAATAATTCTCAGATCTCATCTCCAACATCTCTAGGGGGTCTCTCTCTGACTTGTATCCCATGCCCACGTGGTATGTCTAATAGATGAACTGACTCACCCTCATGATCACCATGACCCTCAACAAGCCTAGATGGAGGACTCCAACTCCTTTCTCTGTCAACTACTCTATCATCTCCTGGGATCTGTGCTTCCCTTCTAGGAATCTGCTCCTTTGGCTGTGGAACTATGGGTAGTAGTCTTTGCTGAATCACCCCAATTAGATTCTAGAGGACATCTAGAATATCCTGGTTAGGGTTCTAAGGTGGTGGAGGTGGTCCACCCCCCGTCCTACCCCAACATGTGAAGCTCTACAACCCCTGCCTCATCGGCTAGCTCGTGTGACGATAGGCATCCTACAAAATAGTTTAAGTTTAGGTGAGTTGAAATGGAGTGGATTTAGGTTCCAATGTCGAAACATGGCTCTGATACCAAATGTCATGCCGAAAATATAACACGCAAAAATGTAACATTTTTTTTTAAAAAGAGGGAGAATCAACAGACTAAAAGGGGATTGCATAGGTTTACTAAGTTCACCAATTGTGACACCATGCCACGAGGGTCAACATGGGTATGCCTCACTTCAAGTTGATTAGTGTGATCACAAGCATTCCCCCAAGGGTGAAATTTTTGTCTAAGTGACATATTGGCCAAGAGGCTAAGATTCTCAACATGCATATCCTGAATATTAACTCCATTAGGTGTAGTCCCATTATAATTTTATATTTAAGATTTAGTAATATATAAATTTAATATTACATCTATCCATATTTAGATTCTTAATTTAATGACTGTTACTAATCCTCGATAAAGGTATCATTTCTCCAAAAGTCTCGGGGAGGCTAATCAAGACTATACTAGATAACAATATCTTAAAAGATATTTAGTATTTTCTACTAATAATTGGACTAGATTTATTTATATATAAAATTATTTAAGTCTCCTTAATAGGATGTAATTTAACTAACTATAAAATCCTAATTAATTTCATAATCAAATATTATTTGCTTCAACATTTAAAAAAATAAAATTAAACTTGACTTAATTGAAATAACTTTATCAATTTAATAATAAAATTTAAATAAATTCATTAAAACTTATTAATGAAATTTTGAATAAATTTATTATAGCTTATTAATCAAATTTTAAAAAATTTTATTAAAACTTATTAATAAAAGTTTAAATAAATTTATTAATACAATATAATTAAATTTTAAATAAATAACAAACCAAAAAAAAAAATGTATATTAATCAATACATAAATTAATTAATAAATATAGAAAAAAAAATGTATGTTTTAAAATCCCGTTTGGACTATTTGTTTTTAAGTCCCGTTGCGACTAGCATGGGTCCCCATGTTGTCGTGTGCAGGGGGTACTCTGTTGTGATAGGTGCCTCCTGACATGATAGCATGCAACACACAGGGGTCAAGGTCCATGGTGAGTGGGGACTATGTCCCCCCCCCCTCCCCCAACGCATTGAATTTTTAAAATATTATTTTTATTTATTTTAAAACTCATTTAAAATGAGTCATGCGATAAAGGTAATTTTTTTTGAAAAGGCCTTTCAGAGGCCCTTTTTGGGGTGGCGACCTAGGTGGGTCCCACCCTCTAGTTTGCACTTACAAGAGGGTAATCCCATCCTTTGTTCTTTTTTCTTAGTTTATTATACTTACTATTATATTATTTTTACTTTTTTTTTTTCTTGCAAGTGGATGAGGAAAAGTAGTTTTTTAATGACTGTTGTAAGGGGAAAATGTATGGAATTTTTTCCCATACATTTTCCAGAGACTTGTAGGTCTCTATTTGTTTTTTATTTGGGTAAAAGCACAATCAGGGGTCACCTTTTATGCTAACTTATCAGCACAGCTGAATTTTAGTATTTCTAACTAAAAAATAATTTTGGTCAAACATATGGGCTAGCTAGATTCATTCTAGCTAACTTAGATAAGTTTTTTAACTTTTCCAATTGAAAATATCTATTAAATGCATGTTTTATACCACTTTGGGTCCAGTTACCATAAAAATAAAATTATTTTACAAAAGTGGCATTTCAATAACTCCTAATCTTTTTAATGATATTTTTTTTAAAATAAAAAAATACCCTTTTGTAGAGATCAGAAACAAGAATATCCTCATATAAATTTTATAGTGTTTTAATTAGACATAGTTTATTGTAATTAAAAAATATTGCAAGTAGGTATTTTAACAGTCAAGGAGATGTTGATTCGGAGAAAGAAAAAAATAGTAAATCATAGTAAATAAATTTGAAAAACATATGGTGGACTAGAGGAGAGAGTCCTCTTCAAGAATATATATATATATATATATATATATATATATATATATATATATATATATATATATATATATATATATATATATATATATATATACATATATATATATATGTATGTATACATATATATATATATATATATATATATATATATATATATATATATATATATATATATATATATATATATATATATATATACATATATATATATATGTATGTATACATATATATATATGTATGTATACATATATATATATATATGTATACATATATATATATATACATATACATACATATATATATATATATATATGTATACATATATATATATATACATATACATACATATATATATATATATATATATATATATATATATATATATATATATATACATATATATACATATATATACATATATATATACATACATATATATACATATATATATACATACATATATATATATATATACATATATATATATATATATATATATATATATATATACATATATATATATATACATACATATATATATATATACATACATATATATATATATATATACATATATATATATATATACATATATATATATACATATATATATATATATATATATGTATATATGTATATATATATATATATATGTATATATGTATATATATATGTATATATATATATATATTTGATTGGGATAGATTTGTTATGAAAAATATGTTGCGAGATGAAAACTATCAATTTCAATGAGTTAGAATTTGAATTGTTATAAATGAGAAAATATAGGTCACAAACCAATTTTTATTTCTTCATGCACTATCTATATATGTCATATATGACATATTTTGAAATTAGGGGATTAAATGTTTATTTACATATAATTTTTTGGTGGAAACTAGACCCCTAATTTTCAGCATTTTTTAGCAACTGAAAAAATCGCCTTTAAAAATTAAAAAAACATATCAATACTTATTTAAAAAGTTTATTAAATATATTAATCATAAAATTCATCCATTTTATCACATTTAATTAGTTTACATCATCTTCAAATTCCAAACATAAATATCATTTTTATACTATTGAAGTTGAACAACTTTGATTTTGTTAGCCTTTCCATTTGTAAAAGGGTGATAGCTTATTGTGCTTTTACCCATTTATTTGGCATTTAGTCTTTTGTGTTTGTTTCTCTTTTTATTTCTAATAGTCAAATGGGGTAATTTAGATTGAGATTGCACACAAAAGTAGGATGCATTTCTACTAAATCTAACATGTTACAATGATCATTTAATTTAATTGCTTTGCATACTTTCTCGATTGTTTTTACACTCACATTCTAAAGCTGAAGTTTTTATGCTATTTAACAAGACTAATGCATTTCCTCTTTCCATTTTATTATTGTCAAACAAATTGACATATATTGACACATGTTTGCCATCAAATAACTCCTTGATAAAACTATTACATGCATCCATATGGACATTGAACTCAATACAATAAATAATAAATCTAAACATTCTATTCCTTCCTTGTTTCCCCTCTTACATCATTACAATAATGAAATACAATTTGTAGCATTCCACAAATATGAGTTACAAGAAGAATGAACGAGATCCTCTCCTTTACATCTTTCAATATACAACTTCACAATAGCTAATTGAAGAGAGAGTATCATTTTAGAACACTACAAGCATACATTTCTACATTGTAGAGCTTTTCCCATTGCAAGGGTTTCACACATGTAAAAATAAGGATTTATTCACACAATAACAACACAATGGGAGATTCTTTTCAAAGCTATCCACATAAGCAAAGTCTCCAAACCTGCAAATAAAGATGGTAACCATGGAGAGTTGACCTCCTCTCCAAGGTCTCAAGGAGACCACCCCCAAGCTTGAAGAATCAAGGCCAAATGGGTATATACAAACACATAGCTCAAAAAATACATATTTGAACAAAAGTACATTAAACTCCCAACCAAAGCTCCACAAATGGATTTCTATAATCCATTGAGATAGGGTGAAAGTGGGCTTTTCCAAACAGGAGAATGCCAAATAAATTATATTTCCAACAAGATTATTTCCATGCCTTTCAAAGGCTACATTATCATTTCTCTATACACAAGCTTTCCTTATTATCATCCTCAAGATGAAAAGAATACAATATGGCTTCATGGAACCCATACTCCATGAGTATTTCTCTCTTCTCCAAGAGAAGATACTCTCAACTACAATGGAGAGCCCAACTAACCCCTTCACCCGAGGCCACTACTTCCCTTCCTAAAGGGTGAGTGATGGCTTAAACTCCCATGAACAACATACCCAAAACTAAAATAACAAAGAATGATTCAAATCAAAATACATCCCAACATAACACAACAATAACAAAATTCACAATGAACATTGCATGAAAGATCTCATATATTCATTTTATACTACAAAACATCAAAAAAATGAAATGCAATAAGCATTCTTCGATAGCAAGAATCACCAACCTTGGTCCAAATAAAATGGAAAGAATGTAGTTGATAAGAGTTCCTTATCCTTTTACCTTGTCTTTTTCCTTTCTCAACCCTAAGTGTCTTTAAAATTAGAGAGTGGGTGAACACCCACTAAGTTTGTCCAAGCCCTCTACAAAGACATCTGAAAATGTACTCAAGATCTAGCAATTAATGAGACATCACCCCTAGTCCTTGGCCTTACCTGTCATCCCCCCTCTTAATTGTGGGTTTAGCAAGGAGTGTGGGATAAGTTAGAATGCATGTGGCCATCTCCATTTTCGCCACTTTTGAAGAGTAGCCTTTTTGGAGAGCCATAATGGTGATCTAGACTTTCCTATAGATAAAAACTAACCCCCAACTCAAGGTACCCCTCTAGGATTAGCTAATTTTAGCCAAAAGTACACTCTATAGTCACTTGTGACCCCTCTAAAGTTCAAATCCCATTTCCAACTTGGTGTGATCCCTAAAACACATCTACATGAAAGTGGGATTATTATAATACCCTAAAAGGGTAGGTGATTCTTGCCCAAGCCCTAATTGACATGTCACAATCCATATGGATAATACAAGTGTTAAGTGACACCATAAAATACACATCACATTTACAAACAAGATCAAATTACAATGAGGTTTAAATATTTTAATTAGATTAAACATTGGCTTACTCAATTCACATGTTTTTAGCCCTGAGTCTCTGAATAATTTCATGGTTTTCTTTCCTACACAGTAAACTCAAGCATCTATAGTCCACTGTAATAAAATCACACACACACACACACACACACACACACACACACACACACACACACACACACACACACACATACAACTCATAATTAGCAATATTAATCAATATGTAGAATTAAATTCCTAATTACAATTTTCATTCAGTAATGTTTAAACATAGTATCTCCATAAATCATCATGACATATTATCCATGCTACTTCCTAATGTAGAACATAATCCATGAAATAATCAAATCTAATCATGATTAAATCTTTCTCGTCAATCACATATCTAAGCATGCATAACCAAAATCAACCATATGTTCTTGAGGTTCTAATCCACATCAAAATATAGTCTACATAATGTAATCATTATCATAAAACATAATATCATGAATCTCTATCAGAATGATCAAAAGTATATCAAAGTATCAAATCATAAAGTGTCAAAATGGGAATGGGTCAATAATGTTGTGATTGGTCGGGGTGAGGCCTCACAAGATTTGAAAGGCGATCTCTTTATTTGTTAATATTTTAAATGGTAAGATTTGAAAGAGCTCCAAAATGAATGGTTTTAACACTAGAAATACAAAGTGAGTCTTAAAAAACATATTATTAAGGGGATAAAATTTAATTTAACAATTTTGATTCAATGTATTAATTTTAGATCTGTATCTCATTTTTGATGAACATGTCTTGTATCTTACAACCTAATTTCCTATTATAACTATCAAATAGTATATAATTTTAGGGCACTATTTTTATGATCATATTTAATAACTTCAATAGTAGTCATTTCTTCTAGAGGAAATTTATGTGTATGGTGAATTTGAAATGAGAAAAGACTAAAAAGAGAGAACATAGAAGATTAGAATGATAGAGTAGAGAAGATTGTAGAAAAAAAAAATGAAGAATTAGAGGAATATTTGGAAGAATGAAACATGAAGGAATTATGCAATGGTAGATATAATATGTTCACACAACTCTTAACATATTTTTTTATAGTAACATGAATTTATTTTGAAAGACATTGTGATGTAAATAAAATATATATTTTCTTTGAGTTTATAAATCTTATGCATTTTATTAGATCTTTGCGATTTAATTTGTTTTATTTCATTTTCAATAGTGAACACTCATGTAGTAGCCTCTCCTATTTTAATTTAGGTTTTGTCTCATCTTACAACCTATTGACCATCTAATCGATGCAAAGTTTTATTAATCTTTGTTCATCCTCCCACTCCCCAAATTCAAATGGTCATCTCCCACCCTTAGTTGTTAGGACTAATGACTCCTCTACTAACACATTCCATACAAGTAGAATGATTATTGATATTTTCTACTTTGATCTTTTGTCCCCATCTATTACAAACTTATTTTTTGCTGATGTTGTCAATGTATGTATCAACTCTCTACATAAAAAAATATTCATCAAATCACTACATAAATACTTGAATGGATCTTCTTCCCAAACTAATATATGTCTCCCATATGGCTCATATATTCTAGAGGTGGTTTATAGACAAGACAAATTGGATTTCATTTTAAATTTATAGCAGAGTAAGCTTATTGGTAGGTTTAATTTCATATGGCTAGATCTCTTCCAGATCTATACTCCCAAATTTCTAAGCACTAAAACTCAATGGTTGTAGGTAAAGTTAAAATTTAACCCTATACTTAAAACTTTTTTATCATTTGAATTCACTCTACTAATGCTATGGATGTTACTCTATCCATGGGTGTTTTTAAATGGGGTTCAAATGCTATATATATTTTCCCATAGATGTCCTCTTTCAATCCTCTAATGGATCTTACTGAGTATTCTCTTACCTTGGTACAAAAACTCCACCTTCCACTCAATTCTAGTGTAATGCATCCTATAAAGCTATTGATAATAATTTAGATCCTTTAAAGTAGACCCTAATGAAAACCCTTTTTTTCAATTATTTCCTACAATGGGATTTTGGTCAATTTTGACCTTTATAGTCAACTTCCTCTTCTTTCCCTTGTGGGTCTTGTCTTCATTCATATTTTTTCCTAGTGCAAA
>BSBK01010527.1:0-81341 GCA_027943335.1 Chamaecyparis obtusa | reverse complement strand
AATGTGTATGTGTGTGTGTGTGTGTGTGTGTGTGTGTGTGAGAGAGAGAGAGAGAGAGAGAGAGAGAGAGAGAGAGAGAGAGAGAGAGAGAGAGAGAGAGAGAGAGAGAGAGAGAGAGAGAGAGAGAGGTTATGTTATACTAGATGAGCTATAGGAGAGGAACAATGGAAAAAATAGGAAGGATAGAAAGTTTTATTGTTCTAGTTCCACTCATCCAAGAGAGAGAAGGAAGGAGAAATTATGGTCTAGTAATCTATGTTATGGTTTTCAACTCTACCTTGAAAATTTCAAGCACATAGTGGCTTAAATTTTTTTATAGGAAGCAACCTACAAATTTGTGTATACTCAGTAACCTACAAAGTTTTGCACATAGAGAATTTTATAAAAATTTATGCTCAAGGATGCTTACAAGATAAGTCCTATGGATAGCATGGTTTCCTTACTAATCCATAAATGTGGGTTAGTGAATGGATCAATAAAGGAGTGATTCTAAGGACCAAAAATATTTTAGTCTTAAGTAAATCATAGTCTCCTTAGGGATCAATAAATGTACATATAATGTACAATGAGGTTGCATATGTTCCCTCCTCCTTATAAATGCGACATAGGACTATGGTGGCATCATAAGGAAAGAGAAAAAATGATACCTAATACCATCAACAAGGATATATATACTTAAAATGGTGATGTATGCCATTACCTTATCAAGGAGTGAAATTTTTTATTATCCAAGGAATAGATAACGATGAAAGGATATCCACAAGTGGGAAGAGACCCTTGGAAGGAAGATATGTTTTCTTCAAGATGTCTACCTTTTAGAATATTTGTTGAACAAATATGACATCTTCAAGAAAAAGAGATGAGGAGAACAATAATCCATCCTTTTATCCCCCCTATCACTAGGTGAAAAAAAGATTCTTGATGAAGGATGACACACTCCAAGCCCCAAAGTAAGGGTATTTATTTAGGATAAATATAATTTTATAAATAAGGAAGAGGTTTTGATCAAGAATACACACCTCTTGCATAAGAGAGAATCATAAATCAAAATGAACTATCTCATATAATAAAATAATGTCACATGATAAAAAAAAAAATGACACAACACTAAAGAAAGAGGATCCATAGAAACTAAAGAAGATTGATAAAATGAGATCTTTCCCTTCAATGGTGAAGGGAAGACCAAATATGATACATTATATACCCTAACTAATAACTTCTATAAACATTTACTTTCATTAAAGGATAAGGCTATGAACAAGTATGTAGATGTTCATAATGTAAAACAAACAAGTCCATTCAAGAAAAGATATCATGATATAGAAGAAAAAAGTCAACAAAGGAATTTTGAAAAGGAAGGTAACAATTTACTGACTATTGAAACAACTTTCAAATCACCTTTAAGTATTGGTAGTTTCAAGAAGAAAATGAGAGAATCGCAATATTCTAACCGAAGAGAATGAAAAAGAAGAGTTTGAAGCACTACTGAAAAGAGGGTACCAAAAGGAAAAGGAAAGTATAAAGGTAAACTACCTCTAAAATATTTTAATTGTAACAAAATTGGCCACATTGTATCTAGGTGTCCTGACAATGATAGGAATATAAAAAGTGACAAGAAGGAGAACTGATACTGAAGGATTAGAGACTTCAAGGAGCAAGAAAATAAATCATGCTACCTAGCCAAGGAAGGAGTAACTGATGATGAGTCTGATGACACAAAATAAAGTTTGGATTTTTTCTATGTTTCTATGAAGTATGCTTTAGACAAAGAGAGGTATGAAGATGAAAAATACCTTATTTATCATGTTAGAAAAAATAGCCCATGGGATAATTGATATTGGTTGTTCACATCATATGATTGGTGACATTGATAAGTTTAAGAACCTAGAAGAATATGATAGAGAATTTGTTAGATTTTGGAATGATGATCCATGTTCTATAAGAGGAAAAGGATCCATTATGTTGAATGAAAAGATGAAATGTGATAATTCTTATTGGCTTCAAGGACTAAAGTACAACTTGTTGAGTGTTGCACAATTGAACAACACGGGTCACCGACTAGAATTTTAGAACATAAAACTAAACATAAAAGGAAATATGTAAGAAACTAAAATGTTTAAGATCTTATAGATGAGGAAAATTTATCTTCGATGAATTTACTATCTTCTATAATGAGAATGGAATTAAAGATAAGTATCTATAGAGAGGACTCCACAAAAAAGTGACATAGCTAAAAGAAGGAATAGATCAATAGTTGATTGTGCTAGAACATTATTGATTGAAAAAGATGTTGCACAAATATTCTAGAGAGAAGTCATTAGTACTTATGTCTACACTCTCAACTCAGTACAATTAAAGAAAGGTACCAACAAAACCCCTTATAAACTTTGGTATGTGCATACACCATATGGACTAGCTACTTTAGAGTTTTTGGATGTAGGTGTTACATTTTGAAAGACGCTAGGAATGGAAAGTTTGATTCTAAAGTAGATGAAGGTATATTCCTAGGATACTCCACAAAGACAAAACCTTATAAATGACTGAATAAGGCTACTAACAAAATTGTGGAAAGTGAAAATGTGAAGATTGATAAATTTGCCAAAATAAATGAAGAAGATAGAAAACCGAAACCAAAATATTATCAAATATTTGTATATGTACAAGAAGGAATTTTGAGTAGAGTACTTGAGCTACAAGAAGAAATTGAGGAGCTATTGGAGCCTCTACTGAGAGATGAAAATGCTAAAGAATAATGTACCGAGCCTGTATTAGAAAAATATGTGAGAAGACACCACTCACCAAGAAAAAATATTGGACACAAAAATGTAGGAGTCATGACAAAAAGTAAGTTGAAAGATAATACATGTTTTATTTATGAATTTCAGCTAAGATTAGTCAATGATGCACTTGAAAATGAAGATTGGGTTAATGCAATGAAACAAGAGACTGATCAGATTGAAAATAAAAATACTTGGTCACTAGTACTGAGACCTAAGGATAAGAATGTTATTGGTACAAAGTGAATTTTCAGGAATAAACTAAATGAGAGTGGAGATGTCATAAAGCATAATGCAAGATTGGTCTACAATGGGTATGCACAAGAAGAAGGTATTGACTATACTAAGACATTTGCCCCTATTTCTAGATTAGAAACTGTAAGAATTTTACTTGGATATACTGCCTATAAAGGATTCAAATTTAATCAAATGGATGCTAAGTTTGCATTTTTTAATGGAATTTTTTAAGAAGTTTACATTGAACAAACTGAAGGATTTGTTGTGAATTCTCACAAGGATGTGGTATGCAAACTGCATAAGGCACTATATGATTTGAAGCAAGAACACCGAGAATGGTATGAAATATTACATTCATATTTAATCAAGATTGGATTTCAAAGGACAAGTGACAACAACAATCTGTATCAGAAATGTGATAGTATTGATAAGATTTTAATCACTAAAATTTTTGTTGATGATATTATATTTGGAAGAAATGAGTTAATATCTAAATCATTTCCTAAGGAGATAAGAAAGGAATTTGAGATGTCCATGATAAGAGAAATAAAATTCTTTATTGGACTATAAATTCAACAAGTAAAAAATGGGATCTACATCACACAGTCAAAATATATCAAGGAAAATTTAAAGATATTCAGTATGGGAGAGTCAAAACTGGTTGGTACACCAATGTCTACTGGTTGTAAATTATCAAAGGAAGATGAGAAAAAGATAGTAAATGAAATACTCTACTGATCAATGATTGGTAATCTATAGTATGTTGTACATAGTAGGAATGATATTACTCATATTGTTGGAATTGTTGTAAGATTTTCTGCCAATTCAAAGGAAACACACATGTCTGCGATAAAAAAAAAATTAGATATCTGAAAGGGACTAAAGGTTTCAGTCTACTATACAAGAAAGGAGAAGATTTTAATTTTAAGGTGTACATTGATGCTGATTGGGCTAGAAACATTAATGATAGAAAAAGTACAAGTGGTAGAGCTTGATTTTTAGGAGAAAGGTTAGTGACATGGCTAAGCAAGAAAGAGAGTTGTATTTCATAGTCTACTTTTGAAGTTGAGTATATTGTTGCAGCTATAAATTGTTCAAATATTGTGTCTAGATCAAACAATTACTTGAAGGTATGCAAAAGGAGATTATTGATCGAGTTACTATTTACTATGATAATACTAGTTCTATTAACATATCAAAGAATTTGCTAATGCATTCAAAGACAAAGCACATTTCTATCAAGAGTCATTACTTGAGAGAACAAGTTTAAGACAAGCATGTGATATTGGAGTATGTGAATTCAAAGGAGCAGATAAATGACATATTTACCAAACCACTATAGAAGAATGCTTTTGAGTATCTCTGAGGTAAATTAGAGGTTATTCACCTATCCAATATTCACTAAGGAAAGATGCATGTTGCATAAATTCAAGGTTTCATTTAAATATCTTTTTTTTGAGTTGATGTTGATGTTCACTCTTTAGGTGATGCCTGAAGTTGTGAAAGATATTTATGTATACAATGAAAAATTAGTACATTTAAGGTATGATTCACTGACTGAGAAAAGTTTTCAGGAGTATGTGTCTTTGACATTATTGTTAAAGAGGGAGAAGATCTATAAGAGGGAGAAGATATATTAAACTGCAAAGATTGCTATTGATTACTACAACTGATAGAGAGAGAATGTACAAAAGGAGATCATGCAAAGAAGAAAGAGAAGATACAGATCAGAGAGAGTAAAGGATAGACAAGTTAGTAAGTTTTGTCATCATCAATTGATAGTACAATGAGTTTCCATCAATGCCAAAGAGGGAGATTGTTACTATAACTGATGGTGATGATGATGCAGACTGATTAAGGTTAGATGTATACAAGATAGTAGAAAGATTAGATCATTTATTATCTTGTCATTGATGTTAAAAAATTGATTTTTGATTTATATAATGAGTTTTCATATCATTCAAAGTATGATGTAAGTTGAGTGGGTTAAAGAAGAATAAGAAGTGAAATGTTGTGAAAATGAAGAACTTAATTGGGCAACAAATATAGATAAGATAATGCTAAGGTTATATTGATATAATTATTTTCTACCAAACATGTGATTATATCAAGTAGGTAAAGAAGACTAGTCAAGTCGGTAAGCAAAATAATTTGGCTACCAAGAAAAAAAAGTCATTGGAGGAAAAAGGAAAGTAAGTTTCAAAAAAGAGAAAGGAACTCAAGACACCAAGTAAAAGGTTTAAGTTACCGAGTGAAGTTAATCAAAATTATATTGAAATAAAAGAATTAGCCACTGAGCATGGAACATAAATTAAATACAAGGATCAGAATGACATTTAGTGTTGAGCTTTGATGAGATAGAAGATTCTGATGATATAGAAGAGTTAGTTAAAGAGATCTACGATTAGGAAAATTCAAGGTGATGATCTATGGCATAGATCTAAGAGGCAAAAAAAGAAGGCACAAGTTTTGAGAAATTTCAAGTTCTGAGGTGACGATAAAACATTTTACCAAGATCTAAATTCATTGAATTAGTTTATGAGGATGATCGGACGACTGAGATTAATCAAAGTAAAACATACTTAAGGAGATTAAGAGGAAAAATGAAGTTTATATAAAGGATGAATTTTTATAAAGAAAAGGTTGGCAATTTGAAGGGTTGATGAGTGATCAACAGATGTAGTGAAGAAGGAAAAGGTTGAATTATGAGTCACAAAGATGATATTGATGAAGTGTTGAAGCTAGTGAAAAGTGAAGTATTGAAGTGAACACAAAGAGCGTACAAGGGATCTAATTATGAAAAAGATAGTTGTAGATTTATAGGTCAGTTTATATGATGTTATTTATTAATATTTGTAATAGAAAAATATCTTAATCAAGTGGACCTAATAGTCTTATTGTAAATCCTTGCAAGAGGTAACATTCTAAAAGACTGTTTGAAGACCTTTAACTAGGTCACTCCTAACAGGGTGAAGATCCTAACAAATATGAGGTAAATCTTGTGACAAGGTCACATTTAATAATGTGTGTTGTAATCTTTAACCATATTGACTTTAACTGAGCATACTTCTGTAAGTATTTCTTTAGTGGGTGACAATTCCCATAGTGGTTTTTCCCAAATTGAGTTTCCACGTTAAATATTGGTGTTATTTGTGTTGAATGTTTACTTTGAACGTTATTGCTCATTGATAAAGTTAATTTACTATTATTGTTTAATATTTAAGTGTGTTTGACGGATTTGACACCGATTTGAATTAGAGAAAGTTATTATGGTATAGAGAATCAAGGATTAGTGATTCACCCCCTCTCCATAATCCAACAATCTATGCATTCAATTGTCCTCATGCGTCTCCAACTTGACAGAGTTGTCAATGTCATCCCATCCGTCCCTTTTTACAACAAGTAATTTATTAATATCAGATTTTTTATTTTATTTGTATTATTAATTATTTAAATATTATTAATTAATAAACATAAATTTAAATATTATTATTATTATTATTTTAAAAGGTGGGATCACCTCTTAATATATATATTTTAATATTTTTATACAACCTGATTCTAAGATACAGAGCTCCCGGAGAAAAGAATCAGGGGGAAAAACTTCGTTCATAACCCCATCATGCCAAAAATTAAAAACCCAAAATTGGTGAGACAATTACGGGTTTAATTCACCATTTTTTGATGTCACCTTACAATATCATAACCCCATGATGCAGAAAATTAAATCAAAAAATGGTGAAATAATTACAGGCTTAATTCACCATATTTTGAAGTCACCTTACATTATCAAAATCTGAGTATGAGCTTAATTCACCATAAATCCATCTTTTTACAAAAGATACTATAATCACAATTATTTACATAATGCTTCAAACAAATATTCCAACTTAATCAACATACCAAAAACACAATCAGCACTAAAAAGTTAGCTCTACCAATAACAACCATACTTATAAATTTTATGCAAATATTATCACAAGAGACCAACTAGTAGCTGCTAAATCAACTGACTATGCATGAGACCAACTTTAATAAGAAAGATACAAAATATTTGAGATTACGCAACCTGGGAAGTCTCTCTAGTTCCCAATCCTAAATTCAAGTCTGGTATAGGAATAGAATGCAGAGTTGAAGCCACCAGAGGAGAGGAATCTTCCTCCAACAAATCCAACATTGCAAAAACCACTTGATGAAGAGCGTTGATACATTCCTTATTAAGGAATCCCACAAATTGTTGAAGGGCAATTTTGATAGGATGGAACGATTGCCATTCCAAAGCTCTTTTAATACTTTCATAAATTGTGAACACAGAATGCTCTCTCAACAGAGTGTGATGATGAAATATCCCACCGATTAGAGGAGACCCCCCCTATAGGTTTTACTTTTACAAAACTATCCTAAGTTTAAAATTTTGTAGAAAAATGGGCTTCACATAGTGGCTCACTACTATATCCAAAGATGATGATGATTGTGTCAAATCTATGAAATTTGAATAAAAAAAATTGAGAGAATTTGTGATGGAAATATGATCCTACAACTGGATGGAGAGAGGACATCATGACCAATAATCCTCCTTATGCCACAATGGATATGTGGCCTATCACAATTAAACATGACAACTAACATATCATCCCTAATAGGGCCAAGAAATAGCTCCTCCCAAATCTCCACTGGTAGAAAAATCCTAAAATTTCTAGGGTAGTATTCCATGTGAAGGGAGTCGTATGCAGAGAAGCCTTCAATAGTTGCAGTAGCACCCACCAAAAAGCATGACCTAGAAGACATGGCTGGTAATTTGAACAACACCAAGCAAGAGACAAAATGAGGAACGTAGGATCTAGCAGAGCCACTTAAAACAGAGAAAAGGGGATCAAAAGATGAAGGCTTGGGAATGAAATAAATAGGCTTAAAGATGAAGCGACTAAAGATGGACATACTAATTGATGAAAATCCCTTAAAATGAATGAAGAAGATCTTTGTAGAGATTGGAAAATAAATCACACAAATTAGCTGATCGATATATATGGTAGTGATATCCAAAGCATGCGAATGCTAGCAAATCATAAAATAAGACTAAGAGAACACACAAAAGATGGGCTAGGTGTATGAAGATGAAAGTGAAGGACTAAAGGAGGAAAAGAACCATACAAAACCACTTGTGATGTAATCATGCAAAAAGGTGGAGATCGTCCTCAACTCAGTTACTTCTTAAAGAAAGCACAAGTGGGAATTAAAACAAATCCCAATATAATAGAATAATCATTGACTCATACAAGATATCAGTCGCCTTCATTTATAACTAATATGTTCATTTGTATTTGTAGTACCTGACTAAGCTTAAGCCCACTTGTCAAAGTACAAAGTACAAACTAACCTATAAATTCCTGGTCACGCAGGATCAACAAATTCATGAAGTGACAATACTAACATCCTATACCCCTTATCATGACATAATAAGAATCAGTGCTAGAAAGTGTAATAAACTGAATTGCCAACTGTTGGAAACAATTGTCTGAAGGAAATTGCTACTCAATTATGTATTGTCTTTGATGTCACACAATGTCATAGTCCGCAGTAATCAGTTTCTACCGAGCTCTGTCAGTCTGCCAGACAGGAATATTAGTGCTTACCGAGTCCACTCGATTATCGAAGAAAAGCAGTGTCTACCGAGTTCACTCGGTTGCCGAAGAAATTTTAGTGTTTACCGAGTTCAGTCGGTCATCGAAGAAAAGATAGTGTTTACCGAGTTCAGTCGGTCATCGAAGAAAAGATAGTGTTTACCGAGTTCAGTCAGTTATCGAAGGTAAAGGATTGTCGGTGTTTACCGAGTTCCCTCGGTCTCCGAAAGATTATAGAAAGTTATGGTCACCGAGCACTGTCGGCCCTTGAAGGATTTTTTCAAATAGAGTTTGCTTAATTCAGCCGACTGTTATACTAAATAATGTCGATTTGACAAATCCAAAATCATATAAATAAAAGGTCAAATGTGAAAAATAAAGATAATACAGTAGAAGATTTACAGAAGAAACGAAGGAAAGGTATATGCGAATTTGTGAAGGATGTTCAGATATCCTTGAGGAGCAGCAGAGATTTATTCGATCAGAAAGGATCAGACTTATGCAAAACAGAGATCTGTAACCAGCAAGACAGTTGCATTATTATACAGGTCACTTTTTCATTGTTACCTTCTTATCATTGTAACAGTGAATTCTAAATCTCTTAACCGAGTTGGTTTAACAACCATATTGTAAATCCTCTAACAAGGTGACAATTCCATTGAATTGTTTTCAAGACCTCTTACCAGGCCACTCCTTGCAGGGTGTTTTAAATCCTCTAACAAGGTCACACCTAACAGTGTGTTTTGTAACCTTTTACCGGGTTGGCTTCTAACTGGGCATCACTTCAGAAAAGTGAAAATCAGTATCTAGATACATTGGTGGTTTTTCCCATATTGGGTTTCCACATTAAATCTTGTGTCTCTTGTGTTCTTAATTGCTTCCTCAATCATATACATGTGCTGATGAATATCTAAAGATAATATTGCTAATACTTTCTGCATCTTCAAGGTTACTGTAATCTATTTACCGAGTGCTAAAACAGATAACATTGTTAAGATATCCTAAGGGATCTGCAAAGAATTAATTGTGAAGTGTTTTTATGGTTGACTGATTCACCCCCCCCTCTCAGTCACTTCATCCATATTCCATCAATTGGTATCAGAGCTTTTGGTGCTTGCAGGAAGGGTTTCAAAGACCTAAGCTAAAGATCAGGATGTCTTACAAGAGGGAAATTCCAAAGCTTAACAGAGATAACTTTTCAGCATGGCAAGGTCTCATGCGACTTCATCTGGCTTCCATTGGTGATTCAGGATGCAAATACATTGATGAAGAGTATACAATTCCTAATGGCGCATTAACTGTTGAAGACATTGCAAATAAAAAGACTCACAACACCATGATGATAGACATTGCATCTGCTCTCAGCTATGAAGAATTTGATGATATTAAAGACTGGACTACTGCATATGAAATGTGGGTGGCACTGAAGAAAATATATGGTGGTGATGCAAATGTGAAAAGAGCCAAAGCAGAAAGCCTAAGAGGACAGTTTGACAAGATGAATATGAAGGAAGATGAAAACATTGCAAAATATGTTGAAAGAATCAAAATAAGTGTAAGTGCAATTAGAGCTTCTGGAGGAACAATCTCAGATGAGACTGTTATAAGTAAGGTACTCAGAACACTACTCCCTATCTATGCAATAAGAGTATCAGCTATTCAAGAAAGAAGATGTGAAGCAAACCACAGTATAACTTTGGATGCTTTAGTTGGAAGATTGACAGCTTTTGAATTAGACAACTATGATAACTATGTTCCTAGTTCCAAAAATATTGAATCAGCATTTGAGGCCAAGGTGTCACTAAAGAAGAACAAGAAAATTAAAGAAGTTCAGTCAGAAAGTGAAGAAGAATCAGAAGAAAGTTCTGATAGTGATCTTGAAATTGTAGAACCATTACTTGCAAAGAAGTACTCTAGAGGGAAAGGTAAGTATAAAGGTAAAACTCCTTTAATCTATTTTTCATGTGAAGAAATTGGACATATTGTAGCTAGGTGCCCAAACAAGCAAGTCAAAGAAGAAAAGAGAAGTCACAAGTACTATGGCAAAAAGAATTTCAAATCATACAAGGATAAAGGTAAGAAATCATGTTTTATGGCTAAAGATTCTGATGATAGTGAAGAAGAAATTGTCTTTATTGCTATAAAAGATGAATTTGATGATGATGAAGATAAGATGGCACTTATTTCTCATATAAGAAAAGATGATATATGGATAATAGACAGCGGATGTTCACACCACATGACTGGTGACAAGACAAAATTTGAATATCTAGAAGACTGTGACAATGGTAATGTAAGATTTGGAAACAATGAACCTTGTTGTATAAAAGGAAAAGGAAGAATCTCATTAACCAAAGAACTCATATGTGATAATGCTTACTGGGTTGAAGGACTAAAACATAATCTTCTAAGTGTAGCACGGCTAATCAACACTGGTTTCAAGGTTGAATTCATGAATGGTCAACCAAGACTGCTGGATGGAAAAGGAAAACTCATTGGATCAGGCAAACAAACAAAAGGTAACTTATTTTATCTTGATCTTAATGAATATTCATGCTTTATTGCTCAAATAGAAGAAAGTTGGCTATGACACAAAAGGTTATGTCATGTGAATTTTGATAACATGATAAAAATAAGCAAATTCAAGAAGGTTAGAGGCATTCCTACTTTGAAGAAACCTGACACTGGTCTATGTAAGAATTGTCAGATTGGCAAAATGAGTAAAACTAGTTTCAAGAGTAAGAACTATCAGTCTAAAGAAATTTTGGAAATTGTGCATACTGATTTATGTGGACCTATTGGAATATAATGCTATACTGGAGATAAATTCTTTATTCTTTTCGTTGATGATTATTCTAGAATGATGACTGTTATGTATTTAAGAGAAAAATCAGAGGCATTTGAAAAGTTCAAATGGTACTTAGCAAGAGTAGAAAAAGAAACAGGGAAAAGATTGAAATGCTTAAGATCAGACAGAGGTGGTGAATTCATCTCCCATGATTTTAACAACTTCTGCATTGAAAGAGGAATCAAAAGATAGGTATCAGCTCCTAGAACTCCTGAGCAGAATGGAATAGCAGAAAGAAGAAATAGATCTATTATGGATTGTGCAAGGACTCTAATGATAGAAAAGAACATTGCTATAAAGTACTGGAAGGAAGCTATCAGCACTACAGTTCATACCTTGAACCGAGTACAACTGAAGAAAGACACATTCAAAACTCCTTATGAATTATGGTATGGCTATAAACCTAATGTAAGTTACATGAAAATATTTGGTAGCAAGTGTTATATCTTAAAAGAATCCAGAAGAAATAAATTTGATGTGAAAAGTGATGAAGGAATATTCCTAAGATATTCTAGCAAAAGCAAGGCATACAAATGTCTGAACTTATCTACTCACAAAGTCATAGAAAGTATACATGTAAAATTTGATGAGTTTGCAGAAAAGACTGAGGAAGAAAGAAAAAAGGAACCTGAGAACTACAGAAGATTCGTTTACATTGAACCTGAAATATTGACAGACACAACTATCAATAAGAAAGCTATATCTACCGAGCCGAGCACAGTTACCGAGTCACAAACCGAGTCACAGGAAGAAGTTCAAATCAAGTCACAGGAAGAAATTCAGACCGAGTCTCAGCCTGAAGTTACCGAGCAAATATCTACCGAGCCCGAGCAACCTGAAGAAGAGATCCTAGAAGACAACAGCATGAATCATTCAAAAGGAAAGGAACCTATACTAGCCAAATATGTCAGAAGACATCATACACCAGATCAAATCATTGGAAACAAATCAGATGGTACTATGACAAGAAGCAAGCTAAAAGGTACATGTCTACTTACTGATTTTGAACCTAGAAATATCAAAGATGCATTGGAGAATAAAATTTGGATTGAAGCAATGAATGAAGAATTAGAACAAATACAAAAGAACAAAACTTGGACTCTTGTACCTAGACCTAAAGATAAGAATGTAATTGGAACAAAATGGGTATTCAGAAATAAACTGAATGAAGATGGTCAAGTATCTAGAAACAAAGCTAGACTGGTATGTAAAGGTTATTCTCAAGAAGAAGGTATAGATTATGGAGAAACTTTTGCTCCTGTTGCAAGATTAGAAGGTGTAAGAACTCTACTTGCTTATGCAGCACACAAAGGATTTAAGGTATATCAGATGGATATAAAATCTGCATTTCTCAATGGAATTCTTGATGAAGAAGTCTACATTGAACAACCTGAAGGTTTTGTTGATCCAGATAAAAGGGACATGGTCTGCAGGTTACACAAAGCATTGTATGGTTTAAAACAAGCTCCTAGAGCATGGTATGAAAGACTCCATAACTGTTTGATCCAGATTAATTTCAAAAGAGCTAATGATAACAGCAATCTGTATATTAAAGAAGGACCGGATGACAAAATTGTATTGGCAGAAATATTTGTGGATGATACTATATTTACAGGGAATGAGGATCAGTGCAAAGAATTTTCAGAACAAATGAACAGAGAATTTGAAATGTCTATGTTTGGTTTAATAAAATTCTTTGTTGGTCTTCAAATTCAGCAAAGCAAGAATGGTATATACATTACTCAATCCAAATACATTAAGGAGATACTTAAGAAGTTTGGTATGGAAGATTCAAAATGAGTTGGTACACCCATGTGTACTGGACTGAAACTTACCAAAAATAATGATTCAAAAGAAGTTGATCAGACCCTATACCGATCTATGATTGGAAAATTGCAGTATGTAGTACATACAAGACCTGATATTGCCTTAGCAGTCGGTATAGTAGCTAGATTCTCAGAAAAACCTAAGGAAAATCACATGATGGCAATCAAAAGAATCTTAAGATACTTAAGAGGAACTGAAGAGTATGGTTTGTGGTATAAATTTGGAGGCAATCTAGACTTGAAAGTGTTTACTGATGCTGATTAGGCAGGAAACATTGATGACAGAAAAAGCACAAGTGGTGGAGCATTTTTTCTTGGAAAAAGACTGGTATCCTGGACTAGTAAAAAGCAGAATTGCACATCTCAATCCACAGCCGAAGCAGAATATGTTGCTGCTGCAGTAAACTGTTCAAATATTGTTTGGTTTAAACAGCTATTAGAACGTATGAAGGTTGAAATCAAAGAACCAATTGTTATATTTTGTGACAATACCAGTGCAATAAACATTTCTAAGAATCCAGTGATGCATTCCAAAACCAAGCACATTGCTATTAAATATCACTTTGTCAGAGAATTGTTGCAGGACAAGGAAATCAGATTAGAATATATTCATACAAAAGAACAGATTGCAGACATTTTTACCAAACCATTACCTAAGGATGCATTTGTGTATCTAAGAGGTAAGTTAGGGGTCATTCCCCTATCCGAGGCTCACTAAATACAGTTTTAGTGATGCATCAACCTGAACATGATTGAAAATCAACCTGTTGATGCAGCATATTCAAGGAATCATTGCATATGAATCAGTACTTGAGGTACATTAATTTTCACCGGTAATATGTGAATTGTCTTTGGCATGTGTTGTCAAAGAGGGAGTGTTTGCTATGTCTTTGCTATTACTTCAAGAAATTTTAGCTAACTCTTTCAAATTTCTTATGCTATGACATATTGTGTTGCCATCAATGCCAAAGAGGGAGATTGTTGGAAACAATTGTCTGAAGGAAATTGCTACTCAATTATGTATTGTCTTTGATGTCACACAATGTCATAGTCCGCAGCAATCAGTTTCTACCAAGCTCTGTCAGTCTGCCAGATAGGAATATTAGTGCTTACCGAGTCCACTCGGTTATCGAAGAAAAGCAGTGTCTACCGAGTTCACTCAGTTGCCGAAGAAAGTTTAGTGTTTACCGAGTTCAGTCGGTCATCGAAGAAAAGATAGTGTTTACCGAGTTCAGTCGGTCATCGAAGAAAAGATAGTGTTTACCGAGTTCAGTCGGTTATCGAAGGTAAAGGATTGTCGGTGTTTACCGAGTTCCCTCGGTCTCTGAAAGATTATAGAACGTTATGGTCACCGAGCACTGTCGGCCCTTGAAGGATTTTTGCAAATAGAGTTTGCTTAATTCAGCCGACTGTTATACTAAATAATGTCGATTTGACAAATCCAAAATCATATAAATAAAAGGTCAAATGTGAAAAATAAAGATAATACAGTAGAAGATTTACAGAAGAAAAGAAGGAAAGGTATATGCGAATTTGTGAAGGATGTTCAGATATCCTTGAGGAGCAGCAGAGATTTATTCGATCAGAAAGGATCAGACTTATGCAGAACAGAGATCTGTAATCAGCAAGACAGTTGCATTATTATACAGGTCACTTTTTCATTGTTACCTTCTTATCATTGTAACAGTGAATTCTAAATCTCTTAACCGAGTTGGTTTAACAACCATATTGTAAATCCTCTAACAAGGTGACAATTCCATTGAATTGTTTTCAAGACCTCTTACCAGGCCACTCCTTGCAGGGTGTTTTAAATCCTCTAACAAGGTCACACCTAACAGTGTGTTTTGTAACCTTTTACCGGGTTGGCTTCTAACCGGGCATCACTTCAGAAAAGTGAAAATCAGTATCTAGATACATTGGTGGTTTTTCCCATATTGGGTTTCCACGTTAAATCTTGTGTCTCTTGTGTTCTTAATTGCTTCCTCAATCATATACATGTGCTGATGAATATCTAAAGATAATATTGCTAATACTTTCTGCATCTTCAAGGTTACTGTAATCTATTTACCGAGTGCTAAAACAGATAACATTGTTAATATATCCTAAGGGATCTGCAAAGAATTAATTGTGAAGTGTTTTTATGGTTGACTGATTCACCCCCCCCCCTCTCAGTCACTTCATCCATATTCCATCAGCCAACATGATATTAAGTGTAGGCTTGCAATTATTTGGATGATTACCATATTTCTATACCAATTAGTGGCCACCACTTCACTAATTGGTATAGAAACAAACCCCTTAAAATACAAATATATGCAATATCCGACTAGTGCTAACAAGAAAAACTCCATCTATCATAGAGATTCATTACGAACAATCTCCATAATAGATGGAATACTATAAATTATGTCATCTGATGAACTGGAATCCAAGAAAATTTTGTTACAAACATAGTTTGCTAGAATATCTGCCAATTTGTTACCTTCTGTAAGAGTATGAGAAAGAGAAAAGGAATCTAGGGAATCAATGAGATCCCAAATTTGTTGAAGAATATACCCTAATTGCCAATTATGAATAGATCTATGAATGCAAGCATTAATAACAACTGTTGAGTCACCTTCAATGTGTAAATTAGATATTGACATTCTCTTTGCAAGCGTCAAGCCTTCAAGCAATGTAAGGGCTTCTGCCATATTATTAGTGCCAAAATTAATAGGGGAAGCCACATATGCCACAATCTTGCCTACATGATTTCTAAGACAAGCTCCAATTCTAGATTGTCCAAGATTCCCTCTCAAAGAGCCATCAAAATTAAGTTTGATAGTAGGAAAAATAGGTGGGGTCCATTTGATTAAGGATCTCAATAAGGGGACTTTTCTAATCCTGGAGAAAACCAGACACAAAGGTAGAGAAATATATTTCCAATTATTCATCACCTGGCTATCCCATGAGGTAAAGACCGAATCAGGATTAAAATGACATGAAGTCCTACTATTAACTTGTTCTGAAATGAGTCTTTCAATTGAAGAGATAACATCATTAAGACCAGAGACATCTTTTCTAAAGATACGCTTGTTACATTCCCACCAAATGGACCAGATAACCAAGGAGGGAATAACTCTCGATAGGCAAGAAAAGATGGAGGATGAAAACAAAGAGGGCCAGGATTGGAAGAGCTCTCTAATAGTTCTAGGAAGGGGAAAGGAAATAGAAAGTTTATTCATAACAAACCCCCAACATTTATAAGAGAATGGGCACTGGACAAAAAGATGATCAGTTGATTCCTCTTTATTCCCACATAAGACACAAGAGAAAGGATCTACTATATGCAGCTTAGCAAGTCTGTCACTGGTGAGTACTTTGTATTGAATAGCCATAGAGGCAAAAACACTAGCTTTGGGAAGTATGCTAGTATCCCAACAAAATTTGAAGGCATGTTGTGAGTTCTGCTGCACATTAGACTGAAGAAGGGACTCATATCCTACCTTAACAAAATAGGATCCCTGCTTAGATGGACACCACACAAGTCTATCCTTTCCTTTAGATAAGAAAACTAATTTCTCAGATAAGAGCATCACAAATTCCTTTGCAAGGTTATACGGTAGAGGCAGGGAAGCAGTGTTCTTCCAAACAACCTTGTACGAAATGATGTCCACATGGTCCACATAATCTACTAGAAAATCTCCCTAGTGAAGAGAGGAAATCCTCATGACTTCAGACATAGATGCTGAGGCACATAATGGAGGCTGACCATTCCAAGAATCTTGCCAGAAAAGAACTTGTAGGCCATCGTGTATCTACCAGGTTAGATATTTCGTAACTACTTCTCTATAAGCCATCATGAAGTTCCATGTATGCGAACCAAATGGGGGATTGGAGATAGTGAAAATACGGTGAGGGGAGGGAGAATCTAGGTATTTAGACTGCATGATTTGACACCAAAGGGATTGAGGTCTAAGCTACATGTTCCAGACAAGTTTACCTCCAAATGCCTTATTTCTAAGTGACAAGTTCTAAAGACCTATTCCACTAGACAACTTGCTAAAAGAAAGACTTTGGAGTGAGAGAAGAGGGAATTCACTAGTATTGGTCATATTTGATGACCAAAGAAACCCTCAGATGATCTTCTCAATTTGTTTAATTACAGAGGCAGGCGCTTGTAGCACAGATATATAATAGTTAGGTATAGCCAGCAAGACAGTTTTAATTAAAAGAATTCTATCAGATAAGGAAAGCCAACACACTTTCCAAGTAGAAATTCTACTCTTAATCCTATTGACCACATTATCCCAAAAAGAAATCTTCACTGGGGCAAGAAAGAAGGGAATTCCTAGATATGTGGATGGTAGCTCACTTATGGGGAATCCAAGAATATTTGCAATTCTATCCCAGACAACTTCAGGGGTGAAAAGGATGAAGACTTTAGATTTAATTAGGTTGATCACCTAACTAGAGCCTGATGTGTATAAATTCAGAATATCTTTTACACATCTAGCCTCCTAAATAGAAGACCTACCAAAGAGAAGTGTGTCATCCAAAAAGAAATTATGAGTTATGGAAAGAGCTGAATTAGGAATACATATACCCTTCCAGTTTGAGAGAGTATTTTGGGCCAGGATGGATCTACTGAGAGCCTCAGCCAAGATGATGAATAGGAAGGGGGAGATAGGATCCCCTTAGCAGACTCCCTGGGTGGCACAGAAATATTTAGAGGGGGAACCATTAACAAGCACCGAGAAAGATGCACCAGATAAGAAATGCCTTAGCAATTTGCACCAATCTGAGGAGAAGCCAAATTTTGTAAGGACCTTAAGTAGAAACAACCAACATACCTTATCGTAGGCTTTCATCATGTCTAATTTCAAGATGAAGGAGGGACTCTGAGATGATTCAATGGAATGGAGGACTTCCATGGCAACAAGGGCACTGTCCGTAGTGTCCCAACTAGGGACAAAGCCTCCTTGTTGCGTCGAGATTATGCAGGGAATTAGAGGCTTGAGCCTTAAGTAGATTGCTTTAGTGAATATTTTATATACTGAATTGCAGAGAGTAATAGGTCTGAAATCTGCAAATGTTTGGGGGGATTGACACTTAGGGATCAGAGCAAGGTTGGTCCTATTAAATTCCTTGAGTATGTAACCCCCCTTACGGGATTCTTCTATGGCCATGAGAAGGTCAAAGCTAATCACATCCTAGCATTTTTGGAAGAATACCATAGTGAACCCATCTGGGCCAGGGGCTTTATCAGGAGGCATTGAGAATACAACATTATGAATCTCCTCAAGAGTAAATGGTTGCATCAGATTACTATTGTCTTGCTATGATACAATAGCTGGGATATGTTGGAGGAGAGCTTCCATGTTAGGATTATTATCAGATTGGTGTATGTTTGGCGCCAATAGATTTTAAAAAAAACAAACCCCTTCATTAATAATTTGATGTTGTGAGGATAGGACTTGCCCAGTGGATGCACTTTTAATGGAGAATATGGAGGAGGTTGCTTTCCTAACTTTGGCCGAGGCATGAAAAAATTTGGTGTTCCTATCACCCGCTTTGAACCATAGTTCTCTAGACTTCTGTCGCCAATAGATCTCTTCTCTAGAGAAGAGAATAGCCCAATAGGATTGGAGAGATCTTTGGTTGACTGCTAGCTCTTCCATTATCCCTTGATTCATAATGTGGTCTGAAATTTGTGCAAGCTCCTGTTCTACCCGTGACTTCTCATGGAAAATGTTTTTAAAAACTTCCTTATTCCATTTGACAATGTTGGACCTCACAAATTTGAGCTCGTTAGAGAACTGATAAATCCTGGTACCTTTTCGATAGGGTGCACTAACCCACCACTGTTGTAGGAGAGATAGGAAGTGGGGATGCGTAAACCACATGCTTTCAAATTTAAATGTGGGATTCTTCTTAGTAGAAGGTATTGTGCTTATGTCCAATACTATGGGGAAATGATCTGACTCTGAGGAGGAAAGTATATTTGAAGCAAAACTGACCTCTAACAGCTTAAAGTCAGAGGATATGAGAAATCTATCCAATCTAGATGAAATAGGTGTATCAGATCTACGATTGGTCCAAGTGAAATTTCCATTTAGGAAGGGTATGTTACATAGAGCATTATTCTGAATGAAGGCTAAAAATTCATCGATTATCCTTTGGGCTGTGGGATTGCCTCTTGATTTTTCGTCAAGTGCAGCAATGGCATTAAAGTCACCACCTAACATAAAGGGTAGATCACCAAGTTGTTCTAGTTGAACAGATAGGGATTCCAATAATAGAAGTTTTTCATTGGGATAGGCCGGTCCATAGACATTGAACAAAGGAAATTTAATGTCAAACCAAGCAACTTTTGCAAGCATCCAATTAGGATTGACAGCCAAAATTTGCACTTGAATGCTTTTCTGGTTCAAGAGGACAATAAGACCGCCTGACGCCCCAGAGGAGGGGACGCTAGCTGAATCCCAAGAGGACCACTTACGAACAGACTTATCAAATGAAGGTTGAGAAAGTTTAGATTCTTGGAGAAGAACAATGTCTACTTTGGAAGAGTCAATAAATTTTTTAATCCTACTTCTTTTGTCAGGGGCATTTAAGCCCCTGACATTCTACGAGAGAATATAAATTTAAATATTATTATTAATGAATACAAATTTAAGTATTTTTCATTCTAATATTATTTATAATACAAATATGCTAATTGTAAATGAGTGATTTTATTATTATTGTTGCTATTGTAATTGTATGGTTGATTTATATAACAAAAATTTATATTATTATTTTGTTTAATTATAATATTAAATTAAATTATTTTATTTATTTTATTTTATTAAATATTAAATATAATATTTAATTATTAATTATATATTCTAGAAGATTTTTTATATTGATTTACGTTGATCAATTTTATAGTAGAATATAATGAAGATTACTTAGATTATTTAATTGTTTACAATTGAATGAAGAGTTTTATTTAATAATTAGAAGAAGATAAAAAATTAAGATTACATAGAAATGATAAAATGATTGAGAGTGAAATCATTTTTTGATATTGTTGTATAAATATATATAATATGATGCATCTCTTTGTAGTATATTATTAAATTATACATTTAATTTAAATTAATTTATTATAAATTAACAAATTTATAAAATAAATAATATCAATAATAATCTAATTACTTCTTTACATTATCTGTATTATAAATAATATAAGAATAAACAATACTTAAATTTGTATTCATTAATAATAATATTTGTATCCATGTTTATGAATTAATAATGTTTAAATAATTAACAATACAAAATGAATACAAAAATCCTGATGTTAATAAATTGTTTGTCGTGAAAAGGAACGGATGGGAATAATTTCACTTGAATACGAATATTAGTTAAGGCTTTAGGTTAACGGAGATTACAGTGTTTCCGAATAAGAGATTAATGCCAAAATGGTCAGTGGAAAGATAAGTCTCCCGTGTAAAAGTCAGAAACGAACAATTAAATCCTCCACATCTACCGACCCAGCTCAACGCTTCTAACGTCACTGCAAATGTCCATCCTGGTCGAATATTGTACTAAGTACGAAATCACCCCTGTAATTGTTTAAAATACCGTCTATAACTTTTCTTGGCCCGCACCGGGCGCCTCAGTTGATTGCGTGGTCAATAGTACTCCTAGGCATGGACGTTGTTACGTAAGGGCTGACGTCAGAAAAATGCTAACCAGTGAGCACTTGGATCATCTTACGCAGGTGCCTACGCCATCATAACGACCACTGGAGAACAGCGTGGATTCATCTTCAACGTTGCCGACATTGTTCGTCCTATATATATTTATACCCCAATGCCAAAACATAAACATCGGTAAACATTACTAGTCTAAACTTTGCGCTGTGTGTGATTTGACATGGAACAAGTGAAGGTGCTCGGCACATGGTACAGTCCATTCACCATGCGCATCTTAATTGCCTTGGAAGAGAAAGGTGTGAAATATGAATACCAAGAAGAGTCGCTGGCAGATAAGAGCGACCTCCTCCTGCAAATGAATCCTGTTTACAAGAAAGTACCTGTCCTCATCCACAATGGCAAGTCTATATGTGAGTCTCTCATTATATTTCAATACATTGATGAGACGTGGAAATCCAAGCAGGTTTCGCCACTTGATCGTGCCCTGGCCCTTTTCTGGGCTGACTTCGCTGATAAGAAGGTAACTGTTCGCCCGCTCTATTTGGGATGGACATTTTATTATATCAGCACATTTTGAACAAGGTGAAGATTGACAAGTTATAATACACGCGTTTTATGTTTTTGCAGTTTTTTGACTCGGGAATTCGTATAGTTAAATCGAAAGATGAGGCTCAGGAGCAGGCCAAGCGTGACGTGCTGGAGAACCTCCAATTTTTAGAAGGCGCGTTCAAAGAAATATCAGCAGGAGGATCTCTGCCCTACTTTGGAGGAAAGGATTTCGGATTCCTGGATATCGCCTTAGCCCCCTTCGTGTCCTGGTTCCATTCTTTTGAAACTATGGGGAATTTCAAAATACCCTTTGAAACTGAATATCCGTTGCTTAAGGAATGGGGTAAGAGATGTATTGAGAGGGAGAGCGTCAAGAAAATTCTTCCCTCCTCTGAACGGCTTCTGGAGAGGGTCTTCCAAATCAGGAAGAGATTCGTTGTAGATTAAAATGCAAGCAATTTATGAGCAATAGACTGTATTTGTCACACGCTTTTTTAGTTGTTAATTTGTGTAAGACAATACCCAGAAGTTTCTCAATGGCATTCGTGAATTTACTGTAGAACCGTTAGATTATGGCATCTCATCACAACATCAATAAAAGTTCATCACATTGTTTTGGTTAAGATATTTGTAGTTAATCAGCAGTGAAAGTTTTCTTATGCTTTTGTAAATGTTCTTTTATTAGTTTAATTGAAAATTATAAAATCTTCATGTGATGCTACGTCACTACAATAATGGTACTATACTCGGGATTCTTTGTTTTCGACATTTAGTTTCCGTTTTTAGTGTTTACGTTTTCTTTCTTATAGTCGGGAATTAAATGATTCAAACCATGTAGTTGCATGAAAGAAACCAACCATTTTTAGATTTTAAGTGATCCGTTTATTAGTCTATGGCACTTAAAAGGAAAATAAACTAAGATTACATAATTTATAAAAAATAAATTTGGACTGTGTTAAGTTTCAGATAGAATGCATTGTTGATTAAGTTTTAAAAAATGGAAAATATTACAGATTTTCATGAAATTTTTAGCATTTGTTCTTCATGATCTATACATTTTGTAGTCGAAAAATATAAAACATTATATATTTTTACAAATATAAATAAAAAAATTTAACTTTTTTTATTATTATTATTTATCTTTAAGCGCCAATAGATTTGCTGGTTCTTTTCAAATAAAATAGGTTCACCTTCAAAGTTGCGAAATCGCTAACGAATTGTGCTGAGACAAAACGAAGAAACAAATTACCGAAGGTTAAGGAAAACAGTGGAAAAGTGTTTCGTGTCCACTAAAATGAACAATTATGTACCGGTCATTCAACCTTACTGGGAAAAACAAATTCTCACTTTTCTTTACATTCATATTATAATAATGTGTATACTTATTTTTCGTTTCTCAATGTAATGATGGGTGTTTTTTTATAAATGTAATTGATTAGATTTGTTCAATAAAACTTATTTGGTGTTATAGAATATAAATAATTTCAACCATACGTACGATGTAGTCAAGAGATTTGTTTTATTAAGTAAATATTGGTATACTATATTTTAATTAGTTTTTGAAAGTATATAATTTGTATAAAATATAGATAGAGCTTATCTGATGTTTAGATAGATGGAAACGAGTATAGGTTAGGTGAAGTGGGGTCTAATTCAATCAATAAAGTATAGTTATTACTTATTGTACATATTTGATTCAATTATACAATTGGATGTGAATAAGGGGAATTGAATTGCTACATTTTTGTTATTAAATTTTTTAATAATTTTTCATTAGTTGATTTTTTTTTGACAAAAAAAGATATAAATATTTATATTAACACAACATTCATAAAAATGGTACTAAATGTTTAAAATAGGAGTTATAATCAAAGTCTAAACAATTAAAAAATAAGAAAGTTTAGTACAAACATATTATCTCTACAAATTAAAAGAATATAAAAAAATAACTAAAAAAATCTCAATAAAATAGGAAATAGAGTTATCAATGAAAATTCAACTAAACTTTGTATAGCGATATAAACCATAGAAATCATAAGAATATGAAAAACGAATGCAAAAAATTAAATTTAAATAAAAAGAAAAGAGTAACCCAAATTATTGTGATATAGTTGCTTTGAATTTGTGACATTCTGAGAACAAGGACCATTCTATATGTGAATCTCTAATTATTCTAGACCACATTGATGAGACTTGGGGCCTCGAGATTTTTTTTTTCCATATGATTGCTTGCTTTACCTTTGCTTGGATAATTTAATAAGAAAGTAATGATTTGTCTATTTTTGTTGTCATGAAAATTTAATTATTTCAACACATTTTAAATAAGAGTTGCATGCAAATGCAGTCCCTACTATTTGCAAACAATTGACTTCTATATTCTTGTTTGTGTTTGGTTATTCGTAGATGATTGTCAATATTATGTGATCCATGAAAAAGTAAATCATACAAATGAAAATAATAAGAGAAAAATAATATAGGCTCAAGTATTTTGTGTCTCTATATTGTTGTATTGCATGTATAACACTAGATGGATCTAAAAATATATCAATTATAGAGTGAAAGTGAAAATGATGGTCAAAGAGTACATGGCCTAGGAAGGGTTTAAAAGTTGCATAGGATTCATTAAGTGGAATGCGGGCCTATAGAATCATATCACAAGGCTCATTTACTCACTATTATAGAGGCAATATATAGAGGAAAAAAACTAGATAAGTTTGTGGCATGTGGGTGTAAAAATTATTCTGTAATAGTCATTTGAGACAAACCATTTTAGAAGCTAGGAGACATCAAAATGACTCATAAATTAAGTAGAGACTTAAATGCATAGAAATGGTTTTTAATTGTTTTTAAGGATAAAAAGCTTATGTACAGTATCTTTGGCATAGATCATTTGTATGAAATCTTTTATTTAGTAGATCATTGAATAGTTTACTCATTATTTTAGATTGTGGCACTGGGAAGGCCCTCAAAAGATTAAAAAACCATAGTCTGGAAAATAAGTTATAATCTAGATAATTTTTTTTGATGAGTTTCGTCACCTTGGTACCTATCAAATACCAAGGTCATTAAATGGAACTTCTAACATTGCAAAAAAGGCATACTACATTGTAGATGTTACATATACAAAGTTGAAGATAGCAATGTATGACCAACTTGCATATGCAATATAGGAAATGAATGTGAGATATACTTATTGAAATAATGTAATGTAAAAAATTTATTCAAGGGTGTATTATTATTTTCTTTAAATGTAAAGGTTTTTCATTATGAACAATATGAGAGGTTTGTGAAAGAAATTAAACTTATATTTATTTCAATACCAATTGATCTAGAATGTGATCTTTCAAAGATATGAGATCTTTGTCGGTGCATGCATCTTTTTCCCAAATAGCCTTTGGTTCTTAGACTACTTCTACAACTCAATTAGTTTATTTTCCTTTTAGTATTACTTTAGAAAGATGGAATTCCATTCTCCTAAACTAGAATAAACTTCATTGTCCAACCTATTATGTTTAGAAGATCATCAAATTAAGATTAAGGAGCAGAAATAACCTTGGTCCTCCAAAACCAAAAAATAAAGGTGTTGGCATTATGGTGGATTTTTGGGTTGAGATGCAAAGTGATAATGTTTATAAGTTTGTCGTTGATGACAAATTTATCAACTCTATCAGATTTGATGAATAGGTTACACATACTGATCGACTAGATGGATAGGCAAATGAAGAATATGCTAAGTATTTTTACCAGCAAATAGGAAGACTATAACAAAGATTTTTTTGCATGGTGATCAAGATATATAACACTTTGGGAGGTGAAATTATTCAAGGTGGTTTACCAAGGTTAGATAACTACGATTATACAACATCAATTGTTAACTAAATGATTTGGCTGAGTTAGTATTTTTGTGTTATGATAAATGTCAAGTAGTTGTGCTACAGATTGATTCCTAATGATCAAGGAGGTTGATTTTTGGGATGACATATCAATATATTTTGTTTAATATATTTTGGGATGATATTTTAGGTATGATTGGTGTGGTTTTTAATAAGTTTGGCCAATATTTTGGTACAAATTATAAAACATTTTAAAGTCTTAGCTGACTTAAGAATGCCATTATAAAGGTGCACTAAATCACATGATTTAGAGTTGCGATCATGAATTTGGGTATTGCAATTAGTGATAGAGGCAGTACAGTGTTCTAGAGATAAGAGATTATAGAGGATCTATTAGGCAAGAAGTGCCATTCCCAGGTCAACTATTTGAGTTTATTACTCAAGACTAACTATGTTGGGTTAGGAGGCTAAATCCCTTAATATGGTGGACTTTGACATGTATTTTATATAAATCCTTTAATAGGGTGACTTATTAACTATACTTTTAAATCTTCTTGCATGGTATATCCTAATAGATCTTTATGTACTTCTAACAAGGTACTAGTCACTTCTAACTAGGTGAACCTTTAATATGACATTATAAAATCCTAACAAGGAAACTCTTTTAACTGTAGTGAAGAGATTTGTGGGCATCATCCCCACTGTGGTTTTTGTCCCTCTTACAAGGGCTTCAATGATACAGATATTGGTGTTATGTTTTATGATGTCTGCATACTTTAATTATTTTATTACTATTTCATAGTTACACTTGCATGTTTGGTTATTTGGAATTTATTTAAAATAATAATCAGATTAGTGGTTAAATTGGTTCATTACCTATTTACACTAATTCACCCCCCTCTTAGAGCCTCCTATATCTAAAAATTAGTATCAAAGCACAATTTCCTATAAGAAGCTGAATAACTTTGGAGAGATCCTTGAGGAAGACATGTATTCATATAGAAAGAAACTTGAAGAGGATAAAGAAATGATTGAGAAAATCAAAGAATAATTGAAGAAACCTACGGTTAAAAGATAAGAACTGGTTCAACAATGAATGAAATTCAAGAGCTAATTGAATTCCTATTTGAATAAAGTGGATCTGACAAATCTGAAGCAAACCTAGAAGCCTTGTCTCAATAGATTAAGCAGATAGTTAAGGACAAAAAGGATATGAATCAGGAGATAGACAAGTTGAAGTGAGGAAAGAAAAACATGAAAAGAGAGCTGGAGAACTTTGGAATCATAATGGGTCAATAGATAGAAGAAAATAGAATGAATGATGAAGCCAAAAGTGTTGCACAATATTCTCTTAAATCTTAATATGGAACCTTAAATAAAAATATGGAAGAACTATTCAGATCTGAACAATAAATTTTTTTGCAGGAATAATTACATGATACAAATTCACAAAATACCAATATCCTAAGAGAAAATGAGAATATAAGGAATGAGAATGAAAAGATGAAAGGAGAACTGAAAAAATCTTGTGAACTATTGGACAATTCTAATAAGAGTTATGGTAAACTCGATGGATAACTCTCAAACCAAAAGGGAAATAGTGAGGAACAAGGTTTAGGGTTTTCAAAATTTTAAGTCAACGAGTCATCTTATACTAAGAAGGTCGATGCAAAAGAAGGCAAGAAAACACCTAAGGTGAACACTTGAACAAAGTTTGTAAGAGGAATTACAGACTGATATGTTTTAATTGTCACATGGAAGGTCATACTACTAATGCATATAGGTTTATATTATTGGACCTATTAGACCTAATGCACTTGTTGCTAGAGAACTAGAAATTTTTATTTTAGATTTGAAGGTTACAATGCTAAACCTAATATTTTTCATGGTAATTTCTATCATTACAAAAATTATGGTCATATGGCTAATGAGTGTAGAGTTAGAATTAAAAATCAAACATCATATGACCCCAACCGGTTGAGACCTAATTAACAAGACAACTGACTGGATATTTTTTATTACATAAAATAGGTTTTACAAGGTGCCTGAAACCCAATACATATAAAAATACAGCTTTAAAAGTTAAATTCATAAGACAACATTAACAAAAAAAATGAAATAGGCCACTGGCAGGGCTGAGATAACTACCACGATAGAGAAAGAACAAAAAAAAATTAGAGATATGTAAGAAACACTAGAAAGAAAGGTCAGGAGAGATTCCTAAGCATAGTGACCACATTAGACTCAAGAAGCTCCATCTTCTCAGCAGCCTCCTTGACCTTTTGGATGTCATTGGAGTCTTATTTATCCTTGTTCTTCTTGGATCTGGCCTTTGTTCTCTTTCCCGATCCTTCATTAGGCTTCTACTCTTTTTCCTCTTTTATTATTTGCACTTCTTTCCCTACCAAATTTTCTTCCATTTTATCTATGAGAAACATGATGTGCTCATTTGAAGCCTTTAGGATATTGAAGCTCTACTCCGCTATGCCTTTCAGGATTTCCTCAAGGCTCTACATTTTTTTCTCCACCTTGTTAACCCTAGAATCAAGTCGTTGGTAATCATTAGTAGGTTTGTGATCCTTGTTGTTGTCAGGTTCTTATATTTTGTCCTTGATGTCCCCCAGTTCATGATAGATCCATTTAATAGACTTGAACTAGTCCAACATACTATTCTTGGAATTATTGAGAAGGTTAAGCTCCATTTCTCTAGTATTGTCATTGAGGATGACCAGAGCTAGGTCAATCAATTCCTCTTTTAGAATCCCACCATCCTCATCCTCAAGAAATTTGGAGTTCAGAGCTTCCCTAACTATCCCCAGCTTCATGGTATTCACATTGAAGTTACACCAAACCTTTTTCCCCTTGCCAAATTCATTGTTGTGATACTCCTCTTTGGTCTAGTCCTTATCATTCAATGACTCATGGGGATTTGGGGACTGGGTAGAGGGGTCATCCTGGTAGTCATCAAGAACTACCAAATTTGAGTCATGGATCTTCTCATGGACACCAAAAAGGGGAGGGGGAGTATTTATGTCACTGATAGCCAAATCCACAGATAGTCAGCCTGAGAAATCCCACCTAAAATTGATATTTTTCCTTGTAGCATGATCCCTTTTATTATTGTCCTCTCCACTAGAAATTTCCTCCTCTTCATTATTATTCATCCCTTCCTCATTATCATTATATCCCTTTTATGAGGAAATCTCCATTCTAGCCTATTTCTTGTGGGGTTTTTCTTTTTTGATAGAGCTAGTAGTTCTCTTCTTGGAGGAAGAACCTTATTTTTTCTTTTCGATCTCTCCATCCTCTAGGTCCTCTGATTGAAAACCCACACTATCTTCAGTATCTGAGGGGACATAGTCAGAACCAAAAACATCCTCTTTGTCCTTATTGATAGGAATCTCCTTCCCTAGGGTTTGGGCTTTGAAATAATCATAAATTGAAAGTAATAACCTCTCATGAAAAGTAGGGTTAGCAATATTCTTGTTTCTATAGCCATTAATATTTTCATTAATACAATCATACAAGTGTAATGGGATGGAGACTTTCATACCATGTCTGAGATGATTCAACAACACAAACTCATAGGTCCTTATCCTATCAAACCTGTTGTCCAGTGTCATATAAGAGATGAGAGATCTGAGGACAAATATCCATAAGATTTTAATTCCTTCAGGATGGTAGTGCATTTTCACTTTGGTGATTGTATTCTTCTCATCCTCATCTCTCAAAAAATCATTGATGATAGAGTCAGAGATTTTACAGTCCCTGTAAAATTTCTTGTCCACAATGGGTATCCCAGTAACATTCGAGATGAACTCCTATGTGACAGTGAAGTTCATTCCTTCTATCACCACACAACCTTCATTCCATCTTTTCAAAAAAAATTTAGTAACCGTCGGCTTGCTTCCATGTAACCTTTCTATGATAGTCAATATTTCAGGCCTTTTTGCAAAGCATTCAAAACCTTGGTGCGTCTCCTCCATTTCCCATAGTCATTCATGGGCTCCCTTCTATATTTTTCACCTCCTATCATACAAGGTTGGTTTAGGAAATTTTTTTTGGTTTAACAAATAACTGCTATTCTGATTCTTTCTCACTAAGGTAATCCAGAACTTTCTTCTATTTTTTCTTAAAAAATAGATGTTAACCATGGGAGTGAGCACCTAGAAAGTATCTGAGAGGGACACATAGTTATTTTCCTTCCTATCAATCTGGTGCTTACTATTTATGGAATGGTACATCCAATAAACAACATTAAAATTCATTATTTTCATTAATGATTCCCTCTTTTCTTTGATATATGTCCCTTTCGACTAAATCCTTCACCTCAGGAGGGAAATATCCACCCTGTTGCCAACTAATCATTGTGTCCTTTTTGATAGCCAAGGTGGAAATCTAATCAACAACTCGGTTGGCTTCCCTGTACATGTGGGATATGTGTACCTTTTCAAATGAATTTCAGAGAGTGTGTGTTTCTTCAATCCTATTTCATATAGTCCATGAAGGGGAGTTGTTAGAATTTAAACAATTAATGATGTTCTTAGAATCTCCTTTGAGCTAGAGATTTTTGACATCGATGTCATGGGAAAGTTTAGTAACTTGGAAGGCAGTGTTTGCTTCAGCATAGTGTTTTTTTTAGAGCTAAGAGGGAAGGTGATGACAACAATCCCAAATCCATAGCAATTTCTGATCACACCTCCACTTCCCTCCTTTCCTGGATTTCCTTTGGCTGCACCATCAAAGTTAGTCTTGAACCAACCTTCCAAGGGATAGCTACAAGTGCAATTTTGTCTTTTCTCTATACTCTTCTTAGAGTCAGCAATCTGGTCTTTCCCTACAAAAGGGTTAGAGAAACCATAGAAAATAAAGTTTTCTTTTAATTCAAAGTGGATCTTTTCAAAGATTATTTTAGGAGGAGCACAACAATCATGAAAGATGTGATTATTGTGTTCTTTCTACACTCACCAAAAGAGATGCAGGAGAATCCAAGAGCAAAATTTGTGAGAGTCTGCATTTTTAAAAGGAAGGGCCCATTAAGTAAAAAGGTCTTGAAAAGATAGGGAAAAGCACTAGGATAACTCAAGAGTAGAAAGGAGAAACTACCATATCTTTTTAACATAGGTGCAATCGATGAATAGGTGATCCATAGATCCAACTTGGCATCTACATAACACACACCTATTGGGAATCTAGATACCTCTCTTTATAAGATTATCAACTATAAGAATGAGATTCTAAAGCAAAATCTAGAGGAAGATGTTAACTTTGGGAGTAAGGCCAGGGAACCAGGCTTTAGCCCAATAGGAGTGACTTCCTGATACAACTTAAAAGAATAGGTAGAAGCCACTGAGAAAACCCCATCAGGAGAACCTTCAAAAATTAACACATCCTAAGAAGGGGATAGGGAGACCGCATTATGGATAATCCTAAGAGGAATCAAGTGCTGAGAAATAGAGGAAAGGTCCACCCAAGAATTTTCCACTCTATAATTATAGTCTCATGAACCATAATTGTGGATGCATTTCTCTAGCTAGATATTGAAAGGCTCGCAGTCCCTCAAGGGTCCCATCTAAAGCCAGTTGTCATTCCAAAAGTAGATAGAATGACCATTCCCAATTTTCCATTTAGCTGTAGATTTAGCAATATCCTTTGCATTGACAAAGCCATTCCAAATATAAGAACCTTTCAAAATATCATTATGATCAAAGAAATGATTTATGGAGTTTTTAGTAAGGTACTTATCTTTAAAAGTGTTGTGCCACTCCTCTTGCAATTGAAAATGTGCCATATTTGTTTAGCTTGGAGAGATTTGTTGAAAGGTCTGATGCTCCTTATCCATAATCCACTAGCTCTCTTTGGACAACAAACTTTGTTTGAGACAATAAGAGGGAGTCTCTCACAATCTTCAGTCCTTGACCAGAGAAATCTTCTCTAAATTATTTCCATAACCTCTATAGCTTTATCTGAAATAGAGGAGAGACTTAACACATAGGTAGGAAGATTTTGCAAAGTAGATTTAACCTATTAGATTTTTCCAGCCTGACATAGAGTGACCCCTTTCCATCCAACAATCTTCATGTTAAATCTATTAATGAGTTTTTTCTAGAAGGCCTGTGAGGGTTTAACACCTAATGGAAGACCCAAGTAATTGGAAGGAAAAGAGTCGATGTTGCATCCTAGGATATTTGCAATTCTCCTCTATCTCTTCTGAGGAGTGTTAATAAAGAAGATTGAGCTTTTATTCCAATTAATGGATTGGCCAGTAGCCCTAGTATAGGAATTAAGAGAATTCTTTACCACTCTAGCTTCACCCACCAAATCCTCACCACCTAAAATGGTATCATCGACAAACTATTAGTGGGAGAAGACATAGATACTAGAAGATAGTTTGATACCTTTCAAAACCCCAGAGCTCCTAGAGGCAGTAATGAGTCTCCCGAGACATTCAAAAAAAATAATAAAGAGAATGGGGAAAAGGGGGTCCCCTTGTCTCAAACCCCTGGAAGATTTGAAAAAGGCCAATGGGGAACCATTGACCAAAACTGCCAAAGAGGGAGTGGAGATGATTTGATGAATAATCTTATATGTGTTCAAATTGAAACCATAGGCTCCAAGAACCCTGAGTAGGACTTCCAATCAAAATGGTCATAAACATTAGACAAGTCAAGCTTGTGAAGGAAACCTTCCCTTTTTCTTGCATTTAAGGAATGAATCACTTCATGCACCGCCATTATGGAATCAAGAATTTTTCTACCAGGCACAAACCCAGACTACTGGAAAGATATAATAGAAGGAAGCACCTTGATAATTATGATGGTGATGACTTTAGAGATAATAATAAAGAAAGAATTTCATAGACAAATTGGATTGTAAAGCTCCACTAAATCATCCCCTAGGGTCTTAGGAATAAGAATCAATTGGATGTTACTTATTATATTTATTACAATTATGGATATACAACAGCAAATTATAGGATGACAACTAATAGAGGAAATCTTGGACCATAAAGACAGATAGGTATGTTGTGTCACTATTGCAACAAGATTGGACATCTTTCTAGATCTTACAGAGCTAAGAAGAAAAACACAAGAGACCAACTGGTTAATAATCCTATTAATGATAAAAGGACGAAGATTGCAAATGTAGAACAAATCAGAAAATAGATGAATGAAACATGAACAAAGAAAGGTGAACTCAAATTTTATAAATTTATACAAAGCTCCATAACATCAGGTAATCTAGAGAATTTATCATCAGACTATGCTAATGCTATTGACTTAGGGGGAGAAAGTCAAGTAAGATCTACTACCTATCTCGTAAGTTGTGTGCGTAGTAAGACTTATCAACATATTTTTATTCCTATTTTTATTTTGGATAAATTTGATAAATAATTTTGTGTCATATATGATTCTATATGACTACATAAAAATTTTTATGACATAGTGACATTTTAAATGTTTATATTTATTGCAACTGATTAATGGTACTTTTTTACCATTGCATTGAGTGTAACATTATAAAAGAAGATAAGTGAAGGTCATTTGTCACATTGAATTCTATGAGATGTGTTGAGAAATTCTGAGTGATTCTAAGGTGATTATGATTGAATGTTGTGATGTTTTGCTAAGATTGATGTTGTGATCAAATAGCCCTAACCAAAAAGAAAGAGGTATTTCCCTATGTTGCAAAGTTTACTTTGTGCTTATTGAAGCAAATTATCAGTATTATGGACACTCATATATTGGTTGAGATTACTAAGGAACTGAGGCTAGTATTTAACTTGCATCCTATGAGCCTGGTAGAAAATGATCCCATGGGTGGTTTGTCTTCAATACCCCATAGTTGTTGGAAACTACAATTGAAACAATTGTTATATTTTCATTGATTTCAAACCTTAACTGCTAAGACAATTTCTATCTAGAAGAGTACCATATCTTTTGATTGATTAAGAGGATTTCAAAAGAGGAGATAAGGAAAGGTTGAGTTATGTGATACTTCAATGGGTACTTGATTAGTTGCCACATTGAAAAGATAATGTGTTGTTTATCTTTAACACCAAGTGAAGAAGAAAGATTGGAAACATAGGCTTAACAGAGAAAAAGTGAAGAAATCTAGTTTAAGCTAAGTGATGTTAGTGTCGATCAAGCACAAATATATGCTGAGAAAATATAGTGTTGACCAAACATCAGTAATTTTTGAGTGAAAAATAAATGCCAAGAAGGAAAGTGTTAGCAATGACTGAGATACACAGTATTGACCAAGTGTCAGTAATTTACATTTTGAGAAAGAATTGAGAATCCCATCCCACATAGTTGAATTCTTGGAATATGTAAATGGTGTTGACATTATTAATAAATGGTATAAATAATTTAATACATGGTAAATCATTTTATTATGATTTCAAAGAGAAGTTTCAAGATGTATCTAGAAGGAAAATAAGGAGAAAATAACGATGGAAGAATTCGATGAATCTGACCTAAACCTAAGATCTTTGGAAGAGATTAAGCAACAAAAGACTAATCTACCTAATCAAAGATGTATAAGATTAACCTAATTGTGTAGTTACAAAATAGAGAGAAGAGGTTGATGTTATTAACTAATAACTCTAAGCAGAAGGCTGAAGGTGAAGTTTTGAAGGAGATGAACAGAGTTGTGGTGATTTCTTGAAGAGAATTCCGAGCATATTAGAGATGGAGATGGAAATGAAGGTCAATCAATAAATCATCATATATGTGAAGTGGATCTGTATTTGCAAAGTGAGTTGTATATTGTTAGATCAGAACCTACTATTACTTTCTAACCATTGTATCAGTCTAAATCCTTTAACCAAGGTTGACCTAACAGACATTTTGTATAAATCCTTTAATCAAGGTGACATTCTGATGGAATGTTCTTAAGCCCTCTAACTAGGCCACTCTTAATAGGGTGATTAAATCCTTTAACTAGGTCACACCTAACAGTGTGTATTTTAATCCTTTAACAAGGTTGGCTTCTCATAGAGCTCACTTTAGAAGAGTCAAAATTAGTAGCATGTTACAAGTGGTTTTTTCCAAATTGGGTTTCCACTATAAATCCTAGTGTTATACTTGTGTGAATGTTTTTTTGATGTGAATGATGTTGAAATTTATATATTCTACAAGTTATTTACTTTAGGACAATGGACTAGAAGTTTTATGTTATTGGTATATTTTATAGTTACCGAGTTGAAAGTTGATTAGATCTAAGATTGTTGAAGAACTAGAAAGTTGAATTGGTACATCTAGACTTGAGAATGATTGATTCACCTCCCCCCTCGCAGTTGTTCCAAAATAATTCTAAAAATTGGTATTAGAGAAGTTGGTGCTTGTAGAAGAAAATTTTAAATGTACTTGAAGCCAATGATCAAGATGTACAAAAATGAGGTAGTGAAGTTGAACAAGGAGAAATTCCTTGCATGGTAGAATTTGATGAAATTGCATCTAGCTAGTAGTGGTGATTCAGAAAAATACTATGTGGAAAATGTGTATGTAATACTTGTTGCACCTTTGACTGCCAAGGAGATGAAAGAAAAAAAATAACACAATCATGAAATGTTGGGGATTGCATCTGCCCTAAGCTATCCTGAATTTTAGGACATGAAGGTCTGTACTAATGCAAAGAAAATGTGGGACACTCTAGAAACTATCTATGGTGGGGACACAAATGTACTAAGAGCCAAATCTAAAAGCTTGAGATGTAAGTTTGATGAAATGAAAATGCAAGAAGGTGAAAATATTACTCACTATTGTGGTAGAATTAAGGAAGTAGTAAATGCTATTAGAGGAGAAAATGGAAAAATTGATGATGAGACTTTTATTAGTAAATTATTGAGAACCTTGCTTCCTATCTATGCCATCAGAGTTTATGCAATACAAGAATCAAGATGTAACCCTGGTAATGTTCTAACTTTGGAGAGTCTTGTTGGAAAGCTTACTACTTTTGAGTTGTCTAATTATGATAATTTCACTATTCATAATATTGAATTTTCATTCAAGTCTCAAATGGTTCTTCATAAGCCTACGAAGGGAAAGTAAATATGTGAGAGAAGTGACATCATTAACAATAGTGATAGTGACACATTTGATGATGATCTAGATGATCTTAAGAAACTTATGGCTAGAAGGCTAACGAGAGGAAAAGGGAAATATAAAGGTAAACTTCCTATTATCTATTTGTCATGTAACAAAGTTGGCCATATTGTAGCAAGATGCCCTAACAAGACTGACAAAGATGAGAAAAGAGAAAAAAAAAAAAAAGACAAGAGATCTGGTAGATATCACTAAAGGTAGAGAGACTACAAAGACAAAGGTAAGAAATATTTCTATATTGCTTAAGATGAAATAGATAGTGAAACTAGTGAATCTAATAAATATGATATGGAAGTTGTCTATGCTTCTATGAAAGATGATTCAGATGAAAATGAGAAAAATGTACTTATTTTATATGTTAGTAATTGTGATAAATGGATTATCTATAATGGTAGTTCACATCACATGACTGGTGATAAAATTAAGTTTGAAATCCTTAATCATTACAAAGGTAGAAGTGTTAATTTTTGTAATGATGGACCATGTCATGTGAAAGGAAAATGATCAATAAGATTGAATGATAAGATCATATGTGATAATGCTTATTAGGTTGAAGGTCTTAACTATAATTTGATGAGTGTGCTATAGTTGAATAGTACTAGTTACCAAATTGAATTTCATCATAGAAAGGTTAAAATATTTGATGCCAGAGGTGAACTAATTGAAAGTGGAGAATAGACAAGAGGTAACTTGTTCTATCTAGACCTATCTGAAGAAACATGTTTGTTTGCACAATTTAATGATGTATGTTTATGGTATAAGAAGTTGTGTCATGTAAACTTTGACAATTTGATAAATATTAGTAAGTTTAAGAAAGTTGGAGGTTTTCCAAGATTGAGGAAACCTTATAATGTGATGTGTAAATAGTGTCAATTGGGAAAAATGACAAAGTCTAGTTTTAAGAGAAAGACATATACTTTTGTATCATCTTAAAATGCAAGCACTATCATGTTAAGACCGTTTATCCCTCCTTAGGAGGTGTTTTGGGCCATTTTCATGTTTTCCTTTAATTTATGCCCCTTTTCCATCTTCTATGCCTATTTAGGACCCTAATTAGGCCTCCCTAGAATTGTTTTCCCTGCCTAGCATATTTTCTAGGGGTTTTAACCCGCTGGGTAAAGGTCAACCAAAAACTTGACCTAGGTCAGGGTTGACCTCAACCTTGACCTAGGTTAGGGTCAACCTCGACCTTAACTCAGGTCCCCCTTTTTCAGAAAAAAGTGTGCTAGATGTGGGGGAAACTTGAAAATTTATTTTCCTACTTTTGGGTCAGCTGCTTCAGGCTTCGAAGTGGTGACTCCTAAAATATATTTAATATAGGTCCATTTCTAAGGGTATAGGCATAAAGGGAATTTATTTCTCGTATGTCAAACTCTCTAGAAGTTTGTGCCCTAGACTTGTATATAAGGAAGCCCTCTCCTCTCATTTCTGTTAGGATTAACAAGGCAGAAAATAACAATTATGTGCAAATATAAGTAATATCAGAAAATAATAAACCACACAGAATAGAACACAAGAAACATAGATTTAACGTGGTTCACCCAATCCCTGGGCTACGTCCACCAACAGTGATTCCAATCTTATTATTATTATCCAGTGATTACAACCTGATTACAATCTGTAATCCCTTACAGCCCAATTCTGCTGCAAGTACTAAAATCATACATAATGAAAATCCCTAACCCTAAGCCATATTATACAATATTTTCCTGCCTTAGGGTTAGAATGAGTTATAAGTAGTTGGCCCAAATAATCAAAAAGTATACAGTACTTTCCTGGATAGTACTTTCCTGATTAGTCACCACAAGCTAACAATCTCCCACCTGGTGACTGATCAGTATCCACACTATACTAAAAAACCTCCCACTTGGAGACTGATCCTGTAGCAATACCGCTACCCACATGAGGCTCCCACTGGATTGAACCACCTTGGACTCAGTTGTTCCTTTATTGTGTTTAGTCTAGAAGACCAATTAAAGCTGAACATGAGTTCAACTTCTCCCTTGTTACTACCTTTGTAAACATATCTACTGGATTATCATCAGTATGAATCTTTTCCAGCCTTAACTATCCATCATCCAAAACTGATCGAATGAAATGGTACCGCAACTGTATGTGTTTTGTCTTTGAGTGCAAAGCAGAATTCTTTGCAAGATGAATGGCACTTTGACTATTTGTATGTAGAAAATTATCCTTTTGTGGATGTCCCAATTCTTCCATGAAGAATTGAAGCCATATCATCTCCTTGGCTACCTCTGTAGCAGCAACATACTCTACCTCTATAGTGGATAAAGCAACCACCTTTTGTAGTCAAGAAATCCAACTCACTGCTATCCCACCAACAGTAAATATAACCTATAGTACTCCGCCTGCTATCTATATCTCCTACCAAATCTGAGTCAACATAGCCTTGTACAGTAGTAGTAGAACCCCCAAAGTGTAAACACTTACTCGATGTGCCTCTCAAATATCTAAGAATCCATTTGACTGCATTCCAATGCTCAATACTAGGGTTACTCATATAACAGCTAACGACTCCCACTACGTGTGCAATATCTGACCTAGTACATACCATAGCATACATTAAGCTCCCTACAGCTGAAGCATAAGGTACCTTAGACATTTTAGTCTCTTCTTCTAGTGTCTTGGGACACATATCCTTAGTCAATTTCAAATGACTAGGCAAAGGTGTGCTGACAGCTTTGGCATTTTCCATAGAGAAACGTTGCAACACCTTCTCAATATAATCAGCCTGAGATAGAGACAATTTCCTATTTTTTGTATCTCTACAAATTTTCATACCAAGGATTTGTTTTGCTGCCCCCAAATCCTTCATAGCAAAAGATTTTGCTAGCTGTTGTTTCAACCCCTTAATGTGATCCATGTTAGACCCAGCTACAAGCATATCATCAACATATAAACATAAAATAATGTAGCTGTCATCATCCAACCTCTTAAAATAAACATAATGGTTAGAATGACATTGACTATATCCATGCCCATTCATAAAAGTGTCAAATTTAATATACCATTGTCGAGGTGCTTGCTTCAAGCCATATAAACTTTTCTACAATCTGCACACCAAATTCTCCTTACCCTTGACCTCAAATCCTTGTGGCTGAACCATATATTTCTTCATCCAAATCACCATGAAGAAAAGTTGTTTTAACATCAAGCTGCTCTAAATGCAAATCTTCAGTAGCCACAATACTTAAAACAATACGAATAGAAGTCATTTTAACAACTGGAGAAAATATCTCATCAAAATCAATACCATGTTTCTGTGCAAATCCTTTTACACCTAATCTAGCTTTAAATCTTTTCGTACCTCCATCCTCTTCTTTTATCCTATAAACCCATTTATTCTGTAAAGCCCTTTTACCTGCAGGTAACTTACATAAATCCCATGTCTGATTTTTCAACAAAGAGTCCATTTCATCTGTCATTGTAGACTCCCACTGAAGCTTTGTATCCACCTGCACAGCTTCATTATAACATTCAGGTTCACCAGCATCTGTTAACAAAATAGAATACAAAGATGGAGAAAATCTTTCTGGAGGTCTACTTAGCCTTGTTGACCATCTAACACTCACTGGGGTGTGTGGTATTTTTTGTTGCTGTTGTTGCGGAGCATAAGGAACTACTGGAACATGAACTTGTGGAGTATCATCTAGTACTACATAGTCATTTTCTTTCTTCTCATGCTGCAGCAACAGATCTTTGTACAATACTTTCTCATTGAATATGACATCCCTGCTTCTTACAATTTTATGATTTTCAAAATTCCAAAGCCTATAACCAAATTCATCAATGCCATACCCAAAAAATACACATTTCTTTGACTTAGCTTCCAGCTTGGTTCTATTTTCAGAATCTATAAGTGCAAAAGCTTCACAACCAAAGGTTTTGAGAAAAGAATAACTCACCTTCTTACCACTCCATGCTTCCTCTGGAATACCACAGTCCAAAGGAGTAGAGGGGCCTCTATTGATTAAATAAACAGTAGTGTTCACTGCCTCTGCCCACATATTTTTGGGCAGCCTAGCATGCAACCTCATACTCCTTGCACGCTCCATTATTGTCCTATTCATGCGTTCAGCCACTCCATTTTCTTGTGGAGTCCTTGTTACAGTTTTCTGCCTACGAATACCATTAGAGGAACAATATTCTTCAAATTCTATGCTACAATACTCACCACCATTATCAGATCTGAGACATTTTAACTTTTTACCAATCTCATTCTCAACCAAGCATTTCCATTTCTTAAAAGTTTGAAATACATTAGATTTCTGTCTAAGGAAATAAATCCATACTTTTCTTGTTGCATCATCTATAAATGTAACATAATACAGAGAGCCACCAAGGGAAGATGCCTGAGTTGGTCCCCATACATCTGTATGCACAAGCTCTAATCTCTCATTTTTCTTTTCCTTCCCACTCTTCACAAAACTAACTCTCTTTTGTTTTCCATAAACACAACTTTCATAGAAATCCATATTGACACATTTCAGACCAGGTAAAACTTTCTTTGAATGAAGTAATTTCATACCTTTTTCACTCATGTGCCCGAGTCTGTTGTGCCACAGTGCTGTGTCAGAATCTACAACAATAGTTTGATGTTCTTCCTGCTCAACTGCAGCCACTGTTCCTGAACATTCATTATCTTCTAAAACAATTAAAGTAGAAGGAACAGTATGACCTGTACAAAGATATAAGGTGCCTACTTTCACACCTTTTGCTACTACTAAGGAACCTTTTGAAACCTTCCAATTTTTATCATTAAAAGTAACTGTGCAACCCTCATCACCCAGTTGCCCTGCTGAAATTAAATTCCTACTCAGCCTTGGAACATGTCTTACCTCTTGTAGTAGCCAATGATTCCCATTCTGCAACTTAATCTTAATTTTTCCCTTTCCAACAATCTGACAGGGTTCATTATCTCCCAAATAAACTAGCCCAAAATCCCCTTGGACATAATCAACAAAATAACTTCTATGGGGTGTAGCATGAAATGAAGCCCTAGAATCTAAAACCCATGAATCATCAATACTTTCTAAGGACAAGAGCAAAGCATCCTCCTCGAATTTGTTACTTACCACATTTTCCTCCTTGTTTCCATCATTTTTGTCTCCTTGATCTTTCTTTCGAGAACAACAATCTTTCTTCTTATGACCTGATTTTCCATAGTACCAGTAATCATTTGGCCCTTTAGATTCAGACCTCTTTCCCTTTGATTTTCCTCTTGATTTCCCATGATTTCCAGAGTTGTTTCCTCTATCTCTTGTTCTGCCTCTGCTTTCTGTGTTCAATACACTACCCGATGTGAATGCCCCTGAGCTTTTCCTATGAATTTCCTCACTCAATATAACACCAATAACATCATCATACTTTAGGGTATTAGAACTAAAAACAGAATTACTAACAGCCATTACCAAGCCATTCCAGCTTTCTGGCAAAGAACAAAAAATCAAGAGAGCCCTAACCTCTTCATCAAAAGTAATTTTAACTGAGGTTAATTGACTTGTAACTGTATTAAACTCATTCAAATGATCATTAATTGATCCACCTTCTACCATTTTCATATTAAATAAATGCTTCATAAGAAATACCTTGTTTGAAGCTGAAGGCTTTTCATACAACTTCGCTAGGGTTTCCATCAGATCTTTAGCTCTCTTTGCTTCAGTAATATTGAATGCCACTGATTGTGCCAGGCATAGATGAATACTCCCCAGTGCCTTCCTATCCAAAATATCCCAATCCTCTTGAGACATTGATTGCTCTTTCTTGGCTACTCCCTCTAATGGCTGCCATAGATCCTTCTGATAGAGATAATCCTCCATTTGCATCTTCCATAACTGGAAGTTCTGCCCATTAAACTTATCAACCTTCAGCCTACCCTCATCTACCATTTCTCCCACTTAATCGAGAGACTCTCCCACTAACTCGTGAGACCTGCTTCAGAGAATAGATGAAAGAATGAATGAAATAACCTAGCTTTGATACCACTTGTTAGGATTAACAAGGTAGAAAATAACAATTATGTGCAAATATAACTAATATCAGAAAATAATAAACCACACAAAATAGAACACAAGACACATAGATTTAATGTGGTTCACCCAATCCTTGGGCTACGTCCACCAACAATGAGTCCAATCTTATTATTATTATCCAGTGATTACAACCTGATTACAATCCGTAATCCCTTACAGCCCAATTCTGCTACAAGTACTAAAATCATACATAATGAAAATCCCTAACCCTAAGCCATATTATAGAATATTTTCCTACTTTAGGGTTAGAATGAGTTATAAGTAGTCAGCCCAAATAACCGAAAAACCCCAGCAAGGTTGGGAGGAAAAGTGTACAGTACTTTCTTGGATAGTACTTTCCTGATTAGTCACCACAAGCTAACAATTTCAAATCATCAAGAAGCAAGATCAAGAAATCTAGGGAGGATCATAAACATCCATTGTTCTACATGCTTTGAAGCTTCCAAGTGTTCAATCAAGGTTTTCAAGTCTTCTTCTCAAGCTTTAAAGATTCATCTTTCAAACCCTATATCTATCCATCATGATGGTGTGATCTTCCTTCAAGATCCTTTGTGCATCCTCAAGATTCATTCATTCTTCCTTCAAGGTGGATTCTAAGCATACAATAATGGAGGTTTTGATTTACATTTATGGTTTTTGATATTGAGTCTAAAGATTTCATATTAACATAATTATTTACATTTCAAATACAATTGCATATCTATTGAATATCATAGCTTCATTGTTAGATCTTCTTCTACTACTTGTTAGCATTCTCCATTTCAATTCTATTTCAAGGTTAATTCCAAAACTAAGATTTTACCAAGGTTAACCCCTCATCCAAACAACAAATCCATTTTTTCTTACATGAACAAGTATGGAACAGAGAATTACAGAGTAGATTCAGATACCTTTTTCGGAAAACTTTTAGGATCTACAAATAAAATTTTCATCAAAGTAGTGTAGGTCAAGGTCGACATAAAGGGATCGAGGTTGACCTATATTTGGGTCAAGGTCGACCTGGTTCAGAAAAGAAAAACATTTATGGGATTCCTCTATCTCTATGTTTCTATTCCAGATCTAGTTGAAAATTTTCTAGGAACTCAGTACAGACACTAGAAAATAGGTATTTCAAGATCTGCTACATTTCAAGATAAATGTTTCATTTTATCCTTAAGAAATTAGACTCCCCCCTTTTCCATCTTTATCCATAACTAGTTTATTCCTTTTTTCATTGATCGTCTCCTTTCGGTTAATCAATTGGGATCTCCTTATCTTGGATTAGGAGGTAATATATGTCCACAACATTTTCCACACACATCACACCCCATATATATATATATATATATATATATATATATATATATATATATATATATATATATATATATATATATATATATATATCTTACGGATTTGTTAACCCACAATAGACAACTCTTTCTTTTTGGTGTTGCATAATTTTCCTCTTTTCCTTAAGATTAGATTAGATTAGTTTTCTTTTATGCTCTTACATTTTAAAATACAACAAAAAAAATCTACATACTCATCAAAATCTAGTTCCTAATCTTCCTAATCCTTATCCTATTCTTCCTAATATAATTCCTAATATTTTCATTCCCAATTCTCCATCTATTATTCCTAGTTCTTCCCACACTTATGGTGGGGCTCAAACTATGGTTGATGATGTAGATATGCAAGAATTCTTGGATTTACTTTCCCCTTCTTATTTGATCCATGATGATATTAAAGGGAAGAGAAAAGAAACATCTTCTATACCTATCATTCCACCTTACATGACATTTTCTTATGATCACTATAAACAATCACCTCCTATAGAATATTTACAAGATATGTATACTAAAGGATACAATATGATGGATAAACAAGGTTATAAGGGTTTAGGGCTTGGTCTTAATGAAAAAGGTATTAAATATCCAATTCATTTATCCCCTAAATAAGATATGCATGGTCTTGTCTTCACACTATCTCAATTTAAAGAGGTTGATTCGGATCTTTGTCCTCCTCTTCACGTTCCTCTTCCAACACCTTCATTATATTACCCTAATACTCCTCAAGATGTGGCTAATAAGGTGTATGTTCAATTAATGAATTCTAAGAAATAAATCTTTAAACCTATGCCGAAAGATGCTCTCTCCAAGTACAAATTTCTTTTTCACTATAGTAATACACATTTACTTGTTGATTGTGTGCATTTCAAGATGTATGTTAGAGAAAGTATTGCTTTAGTAATTATATTTCATCCTCATGCGGTTTTACAATTTCTTCATAATTTCCATATGGGGAATACCCCTCATTATTCTATAATATAGATCTTTTCTCCTTTTGTCTCTTGACTAGGGGCAAGAGGTATTTCTTCCAGTTTTTCTATGATCCATTATGCTCTTAGCATGTATTTTGTTTTGAGCTTACTTGGTTATTCTTTCTATATTTTATCCCTATGGTTTTGTATTATGATATCTTTCCTTTTTTCATAATCATCCACAGTTCTCTTCTAGTATTCATGATATCTTTTCTAAAGACATTTTTTTTCACAAAGTTATCCCATGCTTTCATTTCTATAGGGAAAGGTTTTTCCTTCTTTCTCTCTATCTAGGGGTCTACTTTCCTTAGCTTAGTGGTATTTGTTTATTCTGCAATATTATTTCATTAAACCGATTGATGTTTTGGCCATGGATATCATTTTATGTGAGAGGTTTTTGTCCTAGGTCATCACCTCTTCTTTACTTTGAAAATTATGTTCTTTATAAAATCTTTCTCCTTCTTTGGGGTTAGAGTTTGATTCCTTTTCTCCAAGATTCCTCTTCCTCTTGATCGCAGGGGGCTTGATGATCGAATCTTTGATCCCTCTTTTCTTTTCTATGAAAGATGATATTTTATCCAAATCAATCCTCTATGGTGGGGTCTTGTTGATAAGATCTCTTTCTCTTTGAGGATCTTTTTTCCATAAGTGATATATCCTTTTTCATGATTATCTATGCTCTTCGATGTAAGGGTCAATACTCTTCACTAAGAATATAGTATACATTGATGTTAGTAGGATATCTCCTTACTTTGTGAATTGGGTATCCTCCTTCTCTTCCTTATCCTATCTATTAGGTAGCCATGATAAGGAGGGGTGCATATATAGGGTCTTCCTTATGCTATATTTTACATTTTTTAATATGCTAAATCCTGGGAAGGTAACACACATAAGTTGCTAAATCATGAAGAGACACACATTTTCAATTTCAGATATGCTAAATCCTCAGAAGGTAATGCACATAAGTTTCTAAATTTTGAAGAGATATGTATTTTCCATTTCATATATGCTAAATCCTTGGAAGGTAACACACATAAGTTGCTAAATCCTGAAGAAACACACATTTTCTTTTCCATAGTGATACAAGAATGTGGATCTATGGGTATTTCCAAATCCATCAGAAGTCACATTAAAACTAAAAAGCATAATTTATGGGTGAACTATCAAGTTTGGCTACCTATTGGACTCTCCCTCCTTGGTGATTCATGGTAAGGTGGGCATCTTATTAAGTGAGGTAATCACTCTCTCTTTTCTCTCTTTTGCTTTCATGCTAGTAGGATTAGAACATGAAGCTATGTTATTTATAGTGTTTCTCTTATCTTTCTTATGTAACCATTTATGCTTTTATGATAGCTTTCCAAATATGATATTAGTATAGGAAGCATTTCTTAGCAAGGCTTCCTTTGCTAGTTGATTTGGGTTTGTTTTTTTACTAACCCTTCTTTTTTTATGTCTTTTAGCGTTGTCTTTATTTTATCTTTATTTTTGCACCCTTGTGTGTGTAGGTGGAGTTAGAATCCTTGGCTTGGGGGCTCATTTCCTTAACTAAGTGATGTTCTACTTCATTCTGATCCACTAGAGTCTTTCTTCTAACTTTACCGTGAGTATGTTCGATTTCTATACTCTCGCTAAAGTGGAGGCTTAATGAATTGTCTTAAAATGGAAGCACAATCATGTTAATACCATTTAACCCTCCTTAGGGGGTGTTTTCATCTATTTTCACATTTTCCTCTAATTTATGCCCCTTTTCCATCTTCTATGCATGTTTAGGACCCTGATTGGGCTTCCCTGGGGACTGTTTTCCCCACCTGGCATATTTTCCAAGGGTTTTAACCCCCTGGGTTAGGGTCTCCCTCAACCTTAACCTAGGTTAGGGTCAACCTCGACCTTGATGTAGGTTAGGGTTGACATCAACCATGACCTAGATTAGAGTCAACATCAACCTTGACCTAGGTCCCCCTTTTCATCAGAAAGTGTGCCAAATGCTGGGGGAAACTCAAAATTTTATTTTGCTGCTTTTGAGTTGGCATCTTTGGGCTTCGAAGTGGTGACTCTTAAAATATGTTTAATATAGGTCCATTTATAATGGTATAGACCTACTGGGAATTTATTTCTCATACGTCGGCCTCTCTAGAAGTTTGTGCCCTAGAATTTTATATAAGGAAGTCCTCTCCACTCATTTCAAATCATCAAGAAGCAAGATCAAGAAATCTAGGGAGGATCATCAAAGTCCATTGTTCTACATGCTTTCAAGCTTCCAAGTGTTCAATCAAGGTTTACAAGTCTTCTTCTCAAGAATCCAAGATTCATCATTCAAACCCTAGATCTATCTATCATGGTGGTGTGATCTTCCTTCAAGATCCTTTTTGCATCCTCAAGTTTCATTCTTTCTTCTTTCAAGGATGATCCCAAGCATACAATCATGGAGGTTTTGATTTACATTTATGGTTTTTGATATTGAGTCTAAGCTTTCATATTAACATACTTGTTTACATTTCAAATACAATTGCATATATATTGAATATCATAGCTTCATTGTTAGATCTTCTTCTTCTACTTGTTAGCATTCTCCATTTCAATTCTATTTCAAGTTTAATTCCAAAACTGGGGTTTGACCAAGGCAAACCCTTCATCCAAACAACAAATCATTTTTTCTTGCAAGAAAAGGTATGTAACAACAAATTACAAAGTAGATTCAGATACCCTTTTTCAGCAAATATTTGGGATCTGCAAACAAAATTTTCATTCGAGCAACGCATGTCAAGGTCAACATAAAGGGGTCAAGGTTGACCTATATTTGGGTCAAGGTCGTACTGGTTCAGAAAATAAAAAGATTTTTGGGTTTTATCTGTCTTTGTGTTTCTATTCTAGATTCAGTTTCAAATTTTCCAGAAACTCAATACAGACACCAGAAAATAGGTATTTCCAAATCTTCTACATTTCAAGATAAATGTTTCATTTTATCCTTAAGAAATTAGACCCCCCCCTTTTCCCTTTTTATCCATAACTAGTTGATTCCTTTTTGTGTTGATCCTCTCCTTTCGGTTAATCAATTGGGATCTCCTTGTCTTGGATTATGAGGTAATATATGTCCACAACATTTTTCATAGACATCACACCCCATAGATATAAAAATATATATACATCTCTCTATATATCTGTTTTCATATCTTGCATTTTGGTGAACCCGCGATAGACAACTCTTTCTTTTTGGTGTTGCATGCTTTGCCTCTTTTCCTTAAGATTAGCTTAGATTAGTTTTCTTTTAAGCTCTTGCATTTTCAAATACAAAAAAAAATTCTACATACTCATCAAAATACAAAAACATTTCTTGTGTTTCATTCACTATGAAGATCATTAAGATGCTTTGGTGTGTGGCTACTTTCGCCATTATTCTCCTCTTAGCATCTCTTTATAATACTTATGATGTTTATGAGAGTATCATACATTTGACTATGTATGTCACTCTTCATGTTTCACTTTCTTATGCTAGTTTGAGATTGACTAATACTAGCCTTCCCACTATAAAAAATTTCATTAAGGATTTGTGTGGCAGACTTATTACTCTTTTGGATTATATAAATAATTTTGTAGATGATACACCATTTCCTAATCTTCCTAATCCTAATCCTATCCATCCTAATCTAGTTCCTAATATTCCTATTCCTAATCCTATTCTTCCTAATCTAATTCCTAATATTCCAATTCCCAATTCTCCATCTGCTATTCCTAGTTCTTCTCACACTTATGGTGAGGCTAAAACTATGGTGCAGATGTCTAAGAATTCTTGGATTTACCTTCCCCTTCTTATCCGATCCATGATAATATTAAAGGGAAGAAAAAATAAACTTCTTCTAAACCTATCATTCCACCTTACATGATGTTTTCTCATGATCACCATAAACAGTGACCTCCTACAGAAGTTTTACAAGATATGTACACTACAAGATACAATATGATGGTTAAACAAGATACATCATTAAGATGCTTTGGTGTGTGGCTACTTTCGCCATTATTCTCCTCTTAGCATCTCTTTATAATACTTATGATGTTTATGAGAGTATCATACATTTGACTATGTATGTCACTCTTCATGTTTCACTTTCTTATGCTAGTTTGAGATTGACTAATACTAGCCTTCCCACTATAAAAAATTTCATTAAGGATTTGTGTGGCAGACTTATTACTCTTTTGGATTATATAAATAATTTTGTAGATGATACACCATTTCCTAATCTTCCTAATCCTAATCCTATCCATCCTAATCTAGTTCCTAATATTCCTATTCCTAATCCTATTCTTCCTAATCTAATTCCTAATATTCCAATTCCCAATTCTCCATCTGCTATTCCTAGTTCTTCTCACACTTATGGTGAGGCTAAAACTATGGTGCAGATGTCTAAGAATTCTTGGATTTACCTTCCCCTTCTTATCCGATCCATGATAATATTAAAGGGAAGAAAAAATAAACTTCTTCTAAACCTATCATTCCACCTTACATGATGTTTTCTCATGATCACCATAAACAGTGACCTCCTACAGAAGTTTTACAAGATATGTACACTACAAGATACAATATGATGGTTAAACAAGGTTATAAGGGTTTAGGGCTTGGTGTTAATGAACAAGGTATTAAATATCCAATTCATTTATCCCCTAAACAATATATGTGTGGTCTTGGCCTTCCACTATCTCAATTTAAGGAGGTTGATTTTGATCTTCATCCTCCTCTTCATGTTCCTCTTGCAACACCTTCCTAATATTACCCTAGTACTCCTCAAGATGTGGCTAAGAAGGTGTATGTTCAATTAATGAATTCTAAGAAATAAATATTTAAGCCTATGCCAAAATATTCTCTCTCCAAGTACAAATGTCCTTTTCACTACATAATACACATTTACTTTCTGATTGTGTGCATTTCAAGATGTATGTTAGAGAAAGAGCTTATTTAGGAATTATATCTCACTCTCGTGCAGTTTTACAATTTCTTCATAATTTCCATATGGGGAATATCCCTCATTCTTCTATAATATAGATATTTTCTTCTCTTGTCTCTTGACTGGGGGGTAAGAGGTATTTCTTCTATTTTTTCTAGGAGCCATTATGCTCTTAGCATGTATTTTGTTTTGAGCTTAATTGGTTATTCTTTCTATATTTTATCCCTCTGGTTTTGTATTATGATATCTTTCCTTTTCTCATAATCATCCATAGTTCTCTTCTATTATTCATGATATCTTTTCTAAAGACATTTTCTTTGCAAAGGTATCACTTGCTTTCATCCCTAGGAGGGAAGATTTTTGCTTCTTTATGATATGGTTTACATTTTTCAATATGCTAAATCTTTGGAAGGTAACAAAAATAAGTTACTAAATCCTAAAGAGACACGCATTTTCAATTTCAAAAATGCTAAATCCCAAGAAGGTAACACACATAAGTTGCTTAATTCTGAAGAGACATGCATTTTCAATTTCAAATATGCTAAATCATCATAAGGTAATGCACATAAGTTGCTAAATCCTGAATAGACACACATTTTTTATTCCATAATGATACAAGAATGTGGATCTATGGGTATTTCAAAAGCCATCAGAAGACGCATTACAACTACAAAACACACTTTATGGGTGAACTATCAGGTTTGGCTACCTATTAGGCTTTCCCTCCTTGATGATTCATGGTAAGGTGGGCATCTTACTAGGTGAGGTAATCACTATCTATTTTCTCTCTTTCTCTTTCATGCTAGTAGGATTGGATCATGAAGCTATGCTATTTATAGTGTTGCTCTTGTCTTTCTTATGTAACCATTTATGCTTTTATGATAGCTTTACAAATATGATATTAGTATAGGAAGCTTTTATTAGCAAGGTTTCCTTTGCTAGCTTATTTGGGTTTATTTTTGTACTAACCCTTCTTTTTTATGTCTTTTATCTTTGTCTTTATTTTGTCTTTGTTATTGCACCCTCTTGCATGTATGTCGAGTTAGAATTCTAGGCCTGGGGGCTCATGCCCTTAACTAAGTGATGTTCTACCTCATTGTGATTCATTAGAGTCTTTCTTCTAACATTATCACGAGTATGTTCAACTTCCATACTCCTGCTAAAGTGGGGGCTTAATTTATCATCTTAAAAAGGAAGCACTTTCATGTTGTTAGAGCTTTTTCTTGTGGGATCAATCTTGGTAAATAGGTATACTTGATTCTCAGTTTCATGGGCTCTCAAGTTTTCAAGAAAGAGTCTAATTGATGAGGATTGGATAAGATCCTCCTTTTGCTTCAGGCTCCACAAGACTCAAGCGGGTATTACCTATAATGATTTACTATGTTTCAAGTAAACCTTCAAATGGTGGATTAGGTCTTTACTGCTATGCTATTACTTCTTTCAAGTTAATTCAATAAAACACTATCACTCTCAAGACAACACAAATTATCCTGATACAGAGTACTATAATGGAAACTACAAGTGTAATAGCATGGAAAAGTGGTATAAGGGCATTCATCCTTCTTTTTCTAAGTTAAACTCAAGGAAGGGTAAAATATTGATTCTTTCTTTAAGGAATCACTAAATATGAACTTATACCACCTAGATACAGTTCTTTCAAAATATACAGACAATTATTGAAAGTAAAAATAATGGTAATGAAATTAATTTTAGTATCTCTAAAGATCATGAAAAGATAATTTTATAAGAAACACACTTCAAATCAGTGCCTAATACAATGGGTAAAAGAGTTTAAATACAAATCCACAAAGTTACTTTAAAAGAAATACAATAATATGCCTTACAGACAATCTACAATCTAAATAGAATGCCTGACAATCTATTCTATCAATCCAATACTACTATTATCAAAATATTTACTTATAAGTTTACTCTCTGCAATTGATAATAAGGATTTTAATTCTCTCCTCAAGAGAAACTCACAATCAATTGAAGAAATTGCTTAACAATTAGTATATTTTAAATGCCTCACAGATAAAACATACAAGAGAAAACATAGAAGTAAAGAGACAACAAGAATAGGTGATAGAAATTGCAGTGTATTTATATTAAAATGAACCTATAAATTACATGTAAAAACTCATGCTCAGAGGCTCAGACACAAAATTTAAAAGTCTACTCTGTAGCAATTATACTCTATTTTTCTACTATCTTCCTCTACCCTTTACAAAATGAGGATAACACCTATATATTGCTCAACCATCTTGGAATTCTCTTATCAACGAGAATGCAAAAATATTCAGATGGTTCAAATCCTAACCCTAAAAACCTATATAAGACAAATTACAATAAGTCCTCAGGTGGTGGAAAGAAAAAAATATTTTGGACTCTTCTGCTTCCTAGCTTGTTGATCAATGACACCTTTGTTTGTAGATATTCATGATAGCTTCTTAAGTTGTTGCAAGATATGGTGACTTCCATTCCAGCTAACTTACACCATTCTTTCTGATAGCTTATCATCCTTGTGCTCTAAGGTCAGGTGTCAGGTACTCCAAGTGTCCTCTTCACTCATCATCTAAAATATCAAAGTCAATTGTAGTAGATTTTATCTTTTTCAGCTTTGTGAGTTCATCCCACACAGTGACCTCTTCCTTTGGTGGCCATTTATAAATCTAGGTATTTTGTAGTTGTGCCTTTTTCCTCTCCCATCTCGCATCTGTTATTGCTTTGACATCTGTCACAAATTTGGTGAGTTCTATTTCTACCTTTATGGCTTTATCCAGAGTGTTATTAAATCTCTCCACATCAACTTCATTATTTTCACCTAGAAATGCCTCTTTCCTCGGCAATACAAGATCAACATTTGATCTCAACTAATCAGAGCTCTTCATGGCACCATCTACATCCTTAATGGAAGGGATGAATCTATTGGAATCTGAGCTGAGCATGGCTATCCTAGCCTCAATCTGATTTGCCTTGCCTTTAAAAAGTGGCAATATGTCCTTAACTCTATTTATTTATTCACCTACTTGAAGAACTATCTCTGAAATATTAGTCCTTAAAGATTGAATAGCTGCCAATCTTTCAAAAAGTGTGGCCCTGACTGACCAAGTTGCATAATAACCATTTAAAATTAAAACATATTTATTCACTTGTACCTGTAATTTAGGCAATTTACTATAAGCATTGAAAACCAAATCAGATTTATCTTTTGTTGCATTAATCTTGTGCTACAATATCCTCAACAAGGCTTGTAGGATAGCCTCATTCTTTTCTACATTTATTTTCTCAATCTCTACAACAACCTCTTCTTCACTCATACCTTTGTCTTCTAGCAATGTAGATTGTTGAGGTGGTGTAGGGGTAGCTACAAGAGTGTTCATTATTTGTTCTTCTAAGTTTTCCAGAGACTTCCCCAATGGCTTTTCTTTTATCATCCAGATATCTCCATCCTTCAATAGTGGATTCTATTCATCCAATAGGGAACCATACCTTTACAATAGTTGATTTATTTTATCTTCATTAAGCTTAGTAGAATGGGTTAGCACTTTAGATATCTTAAGATCTCCTATGTTATGGATTGACCATACAATTTTATCACCATCCATTTGCTCCTTGACATTTAAAATTGAAGGCTTCTTATCTTTAGGATAAAGACTCTATAGACCCAATGCTTGGTTTCTTGGCCTATACGCAAATCCTTTAATGATCTCCCCTACTTGGGTCTCTAAGGATAAAGTTATATCCTCCTATGTCTTGATCCGATCAATAATAAAATCTGAATATAAATTCCACACAGTCACAAGTAGCATATTGCTATTTTTGACAAGTTGTATGGCTTCCTCTGGGGTAATTTTTTTAGTCTCAGGGTCATACTCTCTTAATGTTTGTACTTCCTCCTTAGGCACTTGACCCTCTTCAGTGATCTGAACATTAGATGCAACCTATTGTTGCTTGTACCATATCAAAAATCTCTTGAATTCATTTGACTCTATAAAATTGTCATCCTTCAAGAAGTTATCTTGTTCTATCATTCTTTCATCTTGGCATAGGGCCAAGGGCAACTCAGCTTCTTCTGTTTCAAGCTTTTTCTTTCTTTTTTCCTTCCTTATCCTCTTTCTCAATAGGTGATAATGGACATGAGTTCCAATGAAAAGGGCTCCCACTTTTTCCTTTTTCTTCACTTGAGAAGATTCTAAAATTAATAATTTATGCTTCTTTGCAGGAGGTTCACTTGTATCCTGAGAACTATGGAGCTCTGTTAAATCAACTATATCTTTTCCAGCCTAATGCTTTTTAGTCATTATTTGTTCTAGGGGAGGGATGCTATGCATAGAGAAGCCACCATCACTATCCTCATCAAATTTGGACTCAGAATGGGCTTCCTTCTTCCTATCTGTCTAATCAATTTGATCTTCAAAAGACCTCATCAAAGTGTTGAATTGGGACATCATTTTTTCAAGCCTTTGGAGATAAGGCAATGTAGGGAAGAAGCCATTGAATTCCAATCCCTTTTGTCTCAACTACTTCTCCATGGCATATAATTCATGTATCTGGTTAGCTCTTCTTGCTACTTCTTCTTCTTCTATTATGTTTCTTAACACATCCTCCTTAGGATACTCCTCATGTCTTTTATTGAATGGGATGCTGGGGATGTAATATTGTTTAGTAGCAACCATGAACCCTTCTATATCCACATATCTATGGGAAGCAGCATGCATTCTAAACTATCCCAACCAATCATTAACTTTGTTAAAGGCATTCTTGCCTATTATGAGATTATGCACTCTAAAGTGCCTAGGAGTAAAGGTCCCTTTTATGTGTCAAGCCAGGTGCTCCTTATCAGTTAGCATTAGCTGCCAGATGAACTCTAAAAATGCCACCCTTTGTGGAACAAAGAATGGCAGTATATGAGGAGGCTGAAGGCATCCATATACTAATCATAGTATAGCCCTTTTCATATTATATATCTCCCCAATTGTGACCCTTATTCCATTTATCAACAAATTGTTGAGGCCTTACTAATTGCAAAACCTCAGTGGATAGCCTAGAAAGATTAAGTCCCAAAATGAGGAGGATAGGCTGAACTTTCCAATTCTCAAATACACCAAAATTACTACTTGAGGAAGAAGGACTCCAAGCCCTTATCCAAAATTGCACTGGGTTTGGCTACCCTTTATACATCATCTGTGGCCCTAGGCCATCCATACTCATGATATCATAATTAAAATACAAAATGAGATGCATCAAAAAAGAATAGTGCATGAACCTAGGTGTAGAACTAGAACTAGACACGTGATTCTTCAATGCCAGTAAACCCTCATGCATTTTTTCCATTATAAATCCTATATAATCATATCCCCTCATCACATGAAGACTCTAGGAATCCAAAACCATCATTAGGATATCCGAGGTGATCCTCTCCCCACCATCAATCCCTAGAACTTTGCACAACCCATATGCAATATATTTTATATAGAATCCGAGATCCTTGTACAAAAAAGGGGTTGTTGATCCAGAAATTAGCGCAATATAATTTCTATTTTCTCATGGCACATTGACTTGAATTTCTTTTGCCACCATGACAACCTCCCTAATGTATCTATTAGCCAAAGCCTGTAAATTAATTTTAGTAGCCATAGGGACTTGGATACCGAAAGCTCTTATGAATGAATTTTGATCAAGGATAACCAGAGGAGAACCCTCAAGATTCTTAATTATTCTTGATAGGGGATCGTATCTATGGGAAATGACAATTAGGATATCTACATCTAGGAAGACCTCTGGGACTATCAGTTTTTCTAACCCCTATGTCCAAGGGTTTGAGATAGGGACTGGGCTCTCAAAATTCTTATAAAAATACTTAAATAGGAACATTACAGTAATATCTAGTGTCCTAGCATCTCTACAATATGAAAGTTCATCTACAAAACATTCGTCACTAACCTTCTTGTTCTATGACAAGCCTGGCAGCAAGATGAAATATTCATCTGAATAACACTCCTTAACTTTGTCCCTAGCTCCCTTGCTGGTAGAAGCCCCACTGACTGATAATTGGCTCATCTTGTTTGCAAATTTGAATTCCTCCACAAATTCTAGACATCTTTGAACTTTGAAATTTGCTCTGAAAATCTCAGGAAATTCAATTCTCTTAGCTTCCTAAATGCTTGGTAATTCAAAATGAGCACTGAACAACTGCATTTATTTAATAGAATTGAATGCAGCAATCGGTTGAAGATCAAAAAGCTGAGAATTATGTCACTTTCACCATTACTTGGCATGCTCAGAACTCAAATCACTAGCCGTAAGCTAAGAAAGTGATAGATAATCAAATTTTAACTTACGGCAACCTAGCGACTATAGTATGCTCTCGTAACCACCAAAAGATTTGGCACCTCCTTTATACTTTCAAAGATCTGGTGACTAAAGAAAACCTCAGTCACTAGATGACTTTATTTCTTCTTGAGATCTAGCAACTCTAGTGAGATACCATAGTCACTGAATAATTTAAAACCTTTTGAACTTATCTAGAGACTGTGAGACCTTGTGTTTAGTTACATATTCCATCCTAAGACTTGGTGACTATAGTCATTTCTTTAGTCACTGAGAAATAATTTTTTGTTGAATTTATCTCGAGACCTAGTGACAGAAATCCATCAAGAGATCTAGCAACTACAGTGAATCTCCTAGTCACTAAAGTAGGTTGACTTTTCAAAATTTTTCTTGAGACCTTCCGACTCAACTATTTGGAGACTTAGCAACTAAAAATAATAAAATTCTAATTTATTTCTTCTAGAGATCCAGCGACTATAGTCAAGTCCACTTTCTTGATTACATTTTTCATATTTTGTCAACCAATCAGGAAGAGACACGTCACAAAATCCGGCAAATGGATACTCATATTTTTTGAATCTTTTGACTTTGGTTAACACTTAACTATGGCTTATTGCATGATTAACTGACTAAAGATAGTCTCTCAATCACTGAGCAACTTTCTTAACTTGAGTTTGACTCAGAGATTGGGTGACAAGGAAAATCTCAAGGTTGCTAGGTCATTTTTTAACCTATGGTTTGATTTTGAGACCATGCAACCGCTACTAGATTAATTTCAAATCAATGACTAACAAAAACTATCTAAAAACCTTCTTCTTAACTCATATTTATCTGGTGACCACATGACTGAAGACATCTCTTGGTCGCTAGATATTTCTTTCAACTATGGTTAAAAATGGAGATTGTGTGAACACCTTTATTCTTCAAGTTGCCAGAAGAATTACTTAACCTTGGTCAAGTAATGAGATTAAAGATCAACCATTGATTAAATCTGCATCTAATGGTTCCTACTAAGTCACCATACCCTTTATAACTTAACTGCTTCATTGGGAGACTTAGAGATAACCATGTCACTAAATCGTTGATTGCCTAAGACATAACCGCTAGAACCATGAGAATATGCAACCACTGAAATCACTAGGTCATGGGAGAAAAGAACTAACTACAGAGTAACCCAGAGATCTGGCAACTTGCAAAATAAACTGCCACCTTGCATCTGGAGATTCAGTAACCAACTGCAAATCTCATTATCACTAAATATTATATGAATTTTTTATTTCTTTTAGAGATCAACGGACTGAAAATATTTTGATCTGGATATAAAGTGACTATAGTTACCTTGCAAAAAATTAATCATAGCAGTCGCTAGATCTCATAATAATTATCCAAAGACCTTTCGACTAAAGGCAACTGCCAAGTCATTTAAGACAAAGAATATTCCTCCAACCTAAAGAGATTGCGAGATAAAGGGATTTGGGTGACCGCTATTTAAAAAGGAAAATGCTAATTTGTTTAAGAGACTAAGTGACTAGCTAAAAATATAAAGCACACATGCTACAAAAGGCTATTTAAGTGATTTCAAAAAAGTAACAACCGAATAGACCTGGGTGAGGAAATTTTTAGGTCTTTCTAGATTTTCAAAGGAAAGCAGACCTAAAACATAGGGTTTTCCAAATTTTAAACAATTTTGGAGCTTCTGGGGCTGGCAAAGCTAGAGATTGAATCATGAAGATCAGAGATAGACATCAAAAATCAAAATTTCAAAGGATAAAACACCTAAAACTAGGAAAATGACCAACAATGGCTCTATCTGAGGATGTTTAAACACGATTTTAAGCAAGAACCACAGATCTCTAGGAAAGTAGATGAAAATCAACTACCCTAAAGTAGGAAATAAAACACATGACTGAAAGGAAATAAACCTATATAGAAATTTACAAGAAATTTACATGTGCATAAGGACCAGAACTTTCACTTCAAAAAAGGTTTTAAGAATTCCCCATGCACTCGCAACTCAAAAATTTCTCCATCCATATTTTTTAACAAGTAGGAATCCTTCCCAAAGCTTTCATGGATTATGTAGGGACCAAGCCATAATGATTCAAACTTCTTATGCTTTCCCTTATCTACTACTCTAACATTCCACTGAAGCACTAGGTCATCTGATTGGAATTTTCTAGTAGTGGCTCTCTTATCAAATAGTTACTTCATTTTTTGTTGTAACTTGACATTGCTCTTTTGACTATCTCTTCTCATTTCATCCACTTTAGGCAATTGCATGATTCTATTTTGCATGGGTTCTGAAATATCCAAATCTTCATTCTAGATGAATTTCTATATAGGCATCAAGTTATTGATAGGTAACCTTGACTGAAATCCATACACAAGCTCAAATGGAGACTTCCCTGTAGCTTTCTTTACTATAATCCTATCTGCCCACAGGGAAAGCTTCAACTTTGAATGCCAAGCTCTCTTATTCTTTTCTAATGTCTTCTTTAGAATTGTCAAAATGCTTTTGTTGCTGGATTCAGCTTGTCCATTTGCTTGAGGGTGATAGGGAGATGAATAAGATGTTATTATTCTCTTTTCTTTGTAGAAATCCTTGAACTCATCAGATCTAAAACACATTGCATTATTAGTGATCAACTTTATGGGGACACCAAATCTAGTCAAGATATTGTCTAGCAAAAAATCAATCACTACCCTACTTGTTTCCTTCTTGGTAGGGATAGCTTCTATTCATTTTGTGAAGTAGTCAGTTGCAACAAGTATCCAAATCTACCCACCACTAGATTTATCAGAAAACTCACCTATGAAATCCATTCCTCACATTGAAAATGGTGCTTCTGCAACTATTGGATTTAACAATAATGCTCTTAAATACTTTAACTTGGAAGAAAACTTCTGATAGGCCTCACATATCTTAACAAATTGAAAAGAATCTTTAAATAATGTAGGCAAAAAATAACCAGCTCTCAAAATCTTTTAGGTAGTGGTCCTTGAAGAATAATGTCCCCCACATACACCAGCATAAATTTCATTCAAGACCTTCTCTGCTTGATATTTATCAAGGAAAAACAACAAAATTCCATCCCTATCTTTCCAGTACAAATCTCCTTGTATTAAGGTGTACTTCTGAGCTTGTAATCTTAAGGCTCTCTTTTGATTTTCAGTCATATGGGTGCATTTCAATACTTGTTATTGTCAAATCTGATATCCCTTCATTGTTAACCTAGACTAAATCCATGTTTGCCTCAGTCATCAATTTCTCCTGACCTAGTCCTCTTACTAGCTTGGTGATATGAATTTCTAAGTTGAATTCTTCGATCCTAGTAATCCATTTACATATTTTGCCAGTAACCTCTGACTGTGTAAGAATGTCTTTCACTACTGCATGTGGAACATATGCAATAACCTTAGCACATACTAGATAAGGCCTAAAAGATTTTATAGCTTTTACCAATGCATATGCCCACTTGTCCATCATCTCATAATTCAATTCAGTAGCCTGCAAGGACTTACTAAAGAATGCAATCGGATGCTAAAAATTTTCTTCATCCTTTTGTAACAGTACAGTAGTAATAGTGTGAAATGATGCAAAAGAGAATAATGAGAAAGGTTTGTTGTATTTAGGAGATTTTAACATAGGTGCCTCTTGAACAACCTCTTTAATTTTGTCAAAAGCATGCTGAGCTTCAACAACCCATTGGAACTTAACATCTTTCTTGAGTAACTTAACTATTGGTTTGATAATTTCAGCAAAGTTGGCAATAAACCTTCTAACAAAATTATTTTTTCCCAAAAAAGATTGTACACCCTTAAGATTTTTTGGTGCAATGACCTTCTTGATGGCTGCTACCCTTTCTGGATCAATTCTTACTCCTTCCTTTGATACAATGTGCCCTAATAGTTTTCCTTCTTTAATTGTAAAGTTGCACTTCTTTGGGTTTAGGGATACACCATACTCCAAGGCTTTGCTAAAAATTCTTTCAAGATGAGAACAATGATCTTCAACTTTCTTGGAATAAGCAGTCATGTCATCTTGGTAGAAAACCATAAAAAAATCTATGTACTCCCTAAAAGAAACATCCATGGCTCTTTAGAAAGTTGCTCCAACATTTCTAAGACCAAATGGCATTCTAAGGTACACATAAGTTCCCCAAGGTGTTGTGAATGTTGTCTTTAATTGTTTAGATTCTTTCACCAATACTTGGTTATAACTAGAGAAGCCATCCATCATAGATAGTAGTTCACATCTAGTAACTTTATGCAACATTGCCTCCATGTTAGGAAAAGAATAATTATCTTTTAGAGATACAACATTTAGGTTTCTAAAATCCACACATAACCTAATATCACCATTTTTCTTTCTGACTGGGACTAGGTTAGATACCCAAGTTGAGTGCCTTATAAGCTGAATGATCCATGCATCACTCAACTTGACCAATTCCTGCTGCATTTTAGGGGCCAACAATGGGTTAATATATCTTTGTTTTTGCCTAAATTGCTTAACATCCTATTTCAATGGGATTTCATGTTGGAAAAGGTCCTCTCTATAGGCTTTCAGGTCATCATAAGACCATGAAAACACATGCTTGTGTTTTCTTAATAACTTTACTAGATTACATCTTATTTGTGGATCTAACCCCTTTCCAATATAAATCATTTGAGGTTTGTTATGTGATCCCAAGTTCACTTCTTCTAAATCTTCCATCTTAGCATTACTAGTCTTTAACATGTGATCATCCTGACTACTATATAATTCTTTTAGTTCAATTAAACCCTTAGGAATGTGATTTGTACTCAACTGTATTACCTCATTCCCCACAACCATATCTTTACAATCAATTTCCTCAACCATAGTGTACCATAGTGTTACATTCTATGAACTGGTCTTCATACATGTCAAGGCATTGAATAAACTTTAAAATGTAATGGTCATCTTTAAAGACCTACCAGTTATAAATATTGTCTGGAATAACTAGCCTACTTTTTATTTCCACTATTGATACTCCAAACAAAGTTACATCATCTCCTTTTAAGGCAACATTAGGTAAAAAATAAGCCATTATGTTCTTAGATCTTTCTACCTAGCAAATGTTGAAAGCATCAATAGTTCAATATGATCCCAAATATCATGTTTATATAGTTTTAATCTATCATTTTTTACCGCATATTTGGATCTAACTTGGGCTACTACAAGCTGAGTCACCATAAACTTTTAAACATTTAATCCCATGTTTTATAGCAATGTTCAATCCTAAAGACAGTGCTTCATACTCAGTAGTGTTATTTGTACATTGAAAAGTCAATAGGAAAGAATATTTGAAAGTGGTACCTGATGGAGATATGAATAGGACTCCTTCTCCTAAACCTTCTTTTGAGAAAGCTCCATAAAAATACATTTTCCATAATCCATTTTGTTGTTCTTTCATTTCTTCAATCAATGAGTCTGCATCTTCTTGTTGTGGAATGAGTTTTTCCACTCTAAAGTTTTCCATATCAACATCCATACAAAAATTCAAATCATTAGGATCAGTTAGTTCAATCATGTGTGGGGTTCTACTTTCTCTAGATACTTTGACATTATTTCCATCGATGTTGAAGGTTGCAAAAGATAAATCACATTGGATACTACCTCCCATTGAAGCACTCCATTTTTTGGATAATAACATTGCATACTGAGGTGGGATGTCAACCACCAAGACACTCATAGTTAACAACCTATTTGGGTAAGCTACCAGTCTGTAAGGTAATGCTTTTATAGTACCAATAACTGGTACCTCTCTTGAGTCCATGGCCTGACATCTTCCATGAGGTGTATCTACTTTCAAACCCAGAGACCTCATTACTTCTACATGCATTAGAATATTAGAAGCTCTTGAATTAATCATGCAGTTCTTTAAAAGCTTCCCATTTACTATCAAAGACAGAAAGAAAGGCTCAACCATTCTTGTCACAGTATTAATAACATTTGTATCCAAATAAATTTGAGGAATCTCAAAAGCAATTTCCCCATACTGGTTTTCATTTGAGTCATTTACTGAGGCAATCACTTTATCAGCCTTAGTGGCATTTTGGGTATCAGTAGGAGTGACTCCATTCACCCAGTTTAAGGCTTTCTCTTTATGTTCTTCAATTCTCATCATTTCTAACAAAGGAACTTTGATAGTGATTTGTGATAACAACTTACTCATGTCAACATGAATATATTTTGGGTCAACTATGTCTTGTCTAATAACAGTGACCTCCTTATTTTCTTCATGTTCAGTAAGGTTAGGATGATCCTTGTTTTGGGTCTTAACCTCCTTTTGGGAAAAAATGATAGTTTCCTCCAAGGGTTTAGCTTTCACTCTATAAGTCATATTGGGGGTAGCAAAAGTGACATTCTTTTTTATCTTAGTTTTGTTGACAACCTTGATAGCCTTATGTTTATCCTAAGATTGTTCCACATCCTTTTTTGATTTTTGATGAATATACTAGTTGGTTAGTGATTTGAATCACCTACTACTCTATTTATTAAATTATAATTACTCTTGGCTTGAGTAACCATATCTTTTGTGATTTGTTCAATTTCCTCAATAGAAGGCCTTCTCAACACAACTAATCCATCATCTCTCAAAGTATTACACTGGATTTTATTTAACTGACTATCTTCTTCATCAGAAAAAAACTTCCTGATGGTAGACCTCATTCCTAGATTGGGAGCCAAATATATCTTAACCCTCATCTTCTTTAGTGGAGTCCATCTCATCATACATACACAAAGAAGTCATGGCACATCCTCAGTCATCATAAGACTCTTCATCATTACTTTCTTGTTCTCCATCTATAGAAACACTTTGAGCAACCACACAGTAATAAGGATCATGAGGTGATTGACAAAAAATACACCATGGAACATCATCATTCATATTCACTGAGTTCTTGTGTAATGGGTCAGGAGTTTTATTACTGGGTTTATCACTTCTTTTAGGAAGCACTGGTTTTCCATCCTTCCATTGAGTATTATAGAGATAGTTTTGTATTCTTGGTAATTTATTAAAGTTATTAAAATATGGCATGTCATTTGATGCCAATCTATTATTTCTATTCTCACCAGGCTTCAAATATTTTATAGATTTTAAAATTTGCTTCAAACTATCATCCTCTTTTGGTTTTATATTAGATTTCCCTAGTTCCCTTCTATTTGAAACTTGAGGTTTATAGTCATCCCTTCTCCCTAATTTCCCTGATATTCTTCTATTGCTTTCTATGTTGATGGCCAATTTGTAGGCCTCTGCAAGGTTTCTATGGTTTTTGTCTCTCAAAAGATATCCCATCTTTCAATCAAAAGCATTTAGATAAGTGACCAAAAATATTTTGTCATCCAACCTGATAACTTGCAATAATTCATGCATAGCTTTCTGAAATCTAACATTAAATTCAAAAACACCCTCATTTTGGTTTTTCTTAATATTATTGAATTCATTCAACATTAAACCTTCATTGGTCTTATCACCATATTTTTCTTTAAAATAATGCTTAAACTGTTCCCATGAACTTATGCTAGCATAAGGTAAATTCCTGAACCAATCTCTAGCATCTTTAGTCAAAGATTGAACAAAAAGTTTCATAACTACATCATTAGGTTCTATGTTGTAGTCATCTATAACATCAATGAAGCTCTTCAAATGTTCCTCATAGGTGACTATATTACTTCTAGTGAATTTTAGGAGTTTTTCCCTAATTTCATCAGGGATAGGATTAGGGTATTCAGGGATTCCAATATAAACCAATTGTTTGTGTCTCTCATGAATGGATCCCATGTGAGATGGGCCAACACCTAAAGATGTGGATGTTTTAATATTTTAAATTGTGGAAGCTTTAGGGATGCCCAATGAAGGGATAGTTTTGGCAAGATTTAAAACATTTGTACCTTGAGCTAAGGAGGTGGATAGTGTATTGGTAGGTCCTGAAGATTGTCTAAGGAACTCAATATTTCTTTTCATTTTAGCTGTAGTAGCTTCAAGCTCTACCTTTTCCAATTCCTTAGCCAATAATTCATATTCTCTCTTGGCCTTTTAAGGATCAACATCTAATCTTGCTACTTGATCTAAAGATTTTTTGGTAAGATTTGGTTCATTAATTGAAATTCCTACAACTTTTTATTTACCCTTATCCCTGGGGTTTCTTATTTCATATGCTTCTTAGATAATGGGTTGTTCCTTTGTTTGTTCTGATATAGGAACATAATTTATAGCTTCATAATCCAACAATTGTTTCTTCAATTGTTCAAATCTTATCATAGCATGTCTAATCTTTTCTTCTTTCTCTTTCTCTCTTTTTTGCCTTATTGCAGCTTGCTCCCAAATCTTTCTTTCTAGTCCAAACACTTCTTCAAAAATTTCTTCAGAGTCTGGGAGGGCTATTTCTGATGAAGAATTTTTGGTATGGACTTCTTCTTGGTGGTCATTAAGTACTTGATGACCATGTAAAGAGGAACCAAGGGGAAAAGAAGGAACAAAGTCCTATTTGTTCCTACTTTGGCTTCTAGATCTTTTGTTATTTCTAGGTATTCCTCTTCTATGGGGTTGGTCTCTCCCTCCATCCTTTTTAGAGGGTGAATAGTAATCTTCATATTAGTTCAAACCTAAATCAACTACTTACTCATATTCTGATGTATTTCCCTCCTAGTTTGTTTGAATAGGATCCTCTGTCCTCACATTTCCTTTCTGTTTCCATGTGAAAGACATGTCACTATTATTTATTTCCCTCCTCATTTGATTTCTCCTTGAGGTAGCTAGAAGTTCTCCTTCTAAATTTTCTTCTCGATGTTCTTTTCTCCAAGACCTTGTATTCTTATGGGTCATTATGAAATAGGGGATCTCTTATGGAGCACTAGCACATAGATTTTGTAGAGAGTCACCACCCAATTTGTTTGGGGATTTGGAGATACTGCCCTTGGGAGAAACTATAAGCAAAGCTCATAAGGGGATAAGATATAGAAAGATGAAGGGATAACTTTGATCTTCAATGGTGACTAATCGGTATGAAATAAGTAGGCTAGGAGCTAAGCTCTACTGGAAACCTAGATTACTTATGACTTTGTAAAAGACTTTATCATCCCCAATAGTGTGGCCAATTTTTTAGAGCTTTTTCTTGTGGGATCAAACTTGGTAAATAGGTATACTTGATTCTCAGTTTCATGGGCTCTCAAGTTTGGAAGAAAGAGTCTAATTGATGAGGATTGGATAAGATCCTTGTTCTTATTTGAGCTCCCTAGGACTCGAGCGGGTATTGCCTATAATGATTTACTATGTTTCAAGTAAACCTTCAAATGGTGGATTAGGTCTTCACTGCTATGCTATTACTTCTTCCAAGTTAATTCAATAAAACACTATCACTCTGAAGACAGGCCAACTTATCTTGATATAGATTAAACTACAAGTGTAATAGCACGGAGCAGTGGTATAAGGGCATTCATCCTTCTTCTTTTTCTGAGTTAAACTCAATGATGGGTAACCTCTTAATTATTTCTTTAAGGAATCACTAAATATGAACTTATACCACCTGGATATAGTTCTTTCAAAATATACATACAATTCTTGAAAGTAAAAATACTGGTAATGAAATTAATTTTAGTATCTCTAAAGATCATGAAAAGATAAATTTATAAGAAACCCACTTCTAACTAGTGCCTAATCCAATGGGCAAAAGATTTTAAATGCAAATCCACAAATTTATTTTAAAAGAAATATAGTAGTATTCCTTACAAACAAACTGCAATCTGAATAGAATGCTTGACAATCTATTCTATCAATCCAATACTACTATTATCAAAATATTTACATATAAGTTTTCTCTCTGCAATTGATAATAAGGATTTTAATTCTCTCCTCAAGAGAAACTCACAATCAATTGAAGAAATTTCTTAGCAATTAGTATATTTTAAATGCCTCACAAATAAAACATACAAGAGAAAACATAGAAGTAAAGAGACAACAATAATAGGAGACATAAATTGCAATGTATTTATATTAAAATGAACCTATAAATTACATGTGAAGGCTCATGCTCAGAAGCTCAGACACAAAATTTAAAAGTCTTCTTTGTAGTAATTATACTCTATTTTTCTATTATCTTCCTCTACCCTTTAAAAAATGAGGATAACACCTATATATTTCCCAACCATCTTGGAATTCTCTTATCAATGAGAATGAAACAAGCTTAAGATGGTTGGAACCCTAACCCTAAAAAAGCATATAAGACAAATTACAATAATCCCTCAAGTGGTGGAAAGAAAAAAATATTTTGGATTGTTCTGCTTCTTGGCTTGTTGATCACTAACACCTTTGTCTATAGATATTCATGATAGCTTCTTAAATTGTGAGATATGGTGACCACCATTCTGGCTAACTTACAACATTCTTTTTGATAGCTTACCATCCTTGTGCTTTGAGGTCAAGTGTCAGGTACTCTAGGCATCCTCTTCACTCATCATCCAAAATATCAAAGTCAACTGCAGTAGATTTTATCTTTTTGGGCTTTATGTGTTCATCCCACACAGTGACCTCTTCCTTTGTCTCCCATTTATAACTCTGGGTATGTTGTAGTTGTGATTTTTGCCTCTCCCATCTGGAATTTGTTATTTCTTTGACATCTACCACAAATTTGGTGAGTTCTATTTCTGCCTTTATGGTTTCATCCAGAGTGTTATTAAATCTCTCCACATCAACTTCATTATTTTCACCTAGAAATGCCTCTTTCCTAGGCAATACAAGATCAAAATCTAATCTCCACTAATCAAAGCTCTTCATGGCACCATCTGCATCCTTAATGGGAGGGATGAATCTGTTGGAATATGAGCTGAGCATGGCTATCTTAGCCTCAATCTAATTTTCCTTGCCTTTAAAAAGTGGCAATATGGCCTTAACTCTGTTTAGTTCTTCACCTACTTGAAGAACTATCTTTGGAATATCAGTCCTTAAAGATTGAACAACTGCCAATCTTTCAAAAAGTGTGGCCATGACTGACCAAGTTTCATAATAACCATTTAAAATTGAAACATATTTATTCACTTCTACCTGCAATTCAAGTAATTTACTATAAGCATTGAAAACCAAATCAGATTTATCTTTTATTGCATTAATCCTGTGATGCAAGATCCTCAACAAGGCTTGTAAGATAGCCTTATTATTTTCTAGATTTATTTTCTCAATCTCTATAGCAACCTCTTCTTCACTCATATGTTTGTCTTATAGAAATGTAGGTTGTTGAGGTGGTGCAAGGGTAGCTATAGGAGTGCTCATTATTTTTTTTCCTAAGTTTTCTAGAGACTTCTCCAATGCCTTTTCTTTTATCATCCAAATATCTATATCCTTCAATAGTGCACTGTAGTCATCCAACAGGGAACCATACTTTTCTGACAGTTTCTTTTTTTAATTCTCATTAAGCTTAGAAAAATGGGTTAGCACTTAATATATCTCAATATCTCCTGTGTAATGGATTGACCATACAATTTTGTCACCATCCCTTTGCTCCTTGACATTTAAAATTGAAGGCTTCTTATCTTTTGGATAAAGACTCCATAGACCCAATGCTTGGTTTCTTGGGCTATACCCAAATCCTCTAATGATCTCCCCTACTTAGGTCTCTGAAGATAAAGTTATATCCTCCTATCTCTTGTTCTGATCAATAATAAAATCTCAATATAAATTCCATCAAGCACAAGTAGCATAGTGCTATTTTTGACAAGTTGTCTGGCTTCCTCTAGGGTAATTTTTTCAGTCTTAGGGTCATACTCTCTTAATGTTTGTATTGCCTCCTCAGGCACTTAACCCTCTTCAGTGATATGAACACTGGATGCAACTTGTTGTTTCTTTTTCCATATCAAAAGGCTCTTGAATTCATCTGACTCTATAAAAATGTCATCCTTTAAGAAGGCATCTTGTTCTATCATTCTTTCATCTTGGCATAGGGCCAAGGGAAACTCATCATCTTTTGTTTCAAGATTTTTATTTCTTTTCTCCTTCCTTATCATCTTTCTCAATAGGGGATCATGGACACCAGTTCTAGTGAAAAGGGCTCCCACTTTGTCCTTTTTCTTCACTTGAGAATATTTTCCAATTAATAATTTTTGCTTCTTTGTAGGAGGTTCACTTGTATCCTAAGAACTATGGAGCTCTATTAAATCAACTATATCTTCTCCAGCCTATTTTCTTTTCAATCATTATTTGTTCTAGGGGAGGGATGCTATGCATAGAGAAGCCACCATCACTATCCTCATCACATTTGGCCTCAGAATGGACATCCTTCTTCCTATCTGTCTCATCAATTTGATCCTCAAAAGTCCTCATCAAAGTGTTGAATCGGGACATCATTTGTTCAAACCTTTGGAGATAAGGCAATGTAGGGAAGAAGCCACTAAATAACAATCCCTTTTGTCTCAACTGCTTCTCCATGGCATATAATCTCCCCAATTGTGACCCTTATTCCATTTATCAACAAATTTTTGAGGCCTTACTAGTTGCAAAACCTTAGTGGATAGCGTAGAAAGATTAAGTCCCAAATTGGTGCTGCTTTGGTGCCATGGATCATCACACTACAATACACATCCATAGCTATCAGATCAAGGCAAAGATCCCATAGTCAAACTGGAGTCATTGTAGCTGAACCTATAAGTGATAGCTGGCATTGTTGTAGACATGCAGACGGAGTGCGAAACATTTTGAAGTCTAAGTCTTGAGCAAGAATTGTTGTAGTTGTAATACATCATAGCAAGCATAGAATAGCATAAGGGAATTACATTGCTGGGCATTTTTGTAAGGTTTCCAGAATCATATCAGTCTGACTGGTTTTGATTTCTTGTTACCATTTGGGCTTTGTTATTAGGTATTCTTGATAGCACGACTATAGGCACTTTCGGTGGTAGCCGACCTATAGATCATGTGGATAGCTTTGTGTAAGGATTGACATTTATATGACAAAGGATTCATGTTGCCTTAGAAGCTATGTCATTACATTGTAGTTATGTGGTTTACATTCTTGCTACTATTAGATGTTACATTTGCTTAGTTCTTCAATTTGGATCACCACTACTCTATTGTAATCATTTACGCTTTGAGTTCTTTTGGGGAGGCATAGTTTACATTAAATTAGTTTAAGTTGCATTCAAAGGTAGTACCACATGGTGCCAAAGGCTAGCCCCATGACAATTGGTATTAGAGCAAGTTTGATAGCAGTCAAAGATTCTTGGCACTAATCCGCTAGGATTCGTGACTTCTATTGCTGGCTCTTGACATTCAAGTGTGGTGGTGTTTTTCATGGAAAAGAACTTAAGTCTTACGAAATCAAGAAATCAGGCAAGTCAGCATGGTGGACACTGACGAACACAATGAGAAGCCCATTGAGCAACCTGAGACTAGCAGTGTGTGGACTGGTAGCGGTTCTGCTACCCACCATCTGTGAACACGCATCTAGCTCCAAGATCTTGAATCAAGAGTGAATGCTTTGGAGGCCCTTGAGTTTGAGGATCGAGTCATTAATCTTGAGGCAACTTATGCTGATCTGCAAGAGGAACTGACAAAGATCTATGATGCGCGATGACATAAAATTCTTGAAGGATGGCCAATCTTTGCACCATTCTTTGTTGCAAGATGACACGCAAGGCATGAAATTGACGACCCAGATCAGCCGCTATGACGGGGGTCAAGATGACAACTCTTTAGACAATTTCTTTTGGGACGTAGAGGAGTTCTTCTCCAATGTGGTCGAGTTATCAGATGAAGCACAAGTCAAGAAGGCTTCAGCTTGCCTTACTGCCAGTGTGAAGCTATGGTGGCAAACATATCTTGTTGATAAGTGTGCCAGCAAGTCCGTTAGATCGATCATGTCCTAGGCTAAACTGAAGTTGGTGTTGCAAGATCAGTTTCATCCTAGTAACTCAGACTGGGTTATCAGGGCAAGATTTCATGAGCTAAGACATTCGGGGAAAGTTCACGACTATGTCAGAGCATTCCAAGTGCTTGACTTAGAATCTACAAAATTGAATGACTTCAAGAAACTATATCTCTTTATGAAGAATTTTCAGCCATGGGTGGTAGAGGAATTGAGGCGGCAACGTGTTCAAACACTTACTGAAGCAATATCCACTACGGATTGTTTATTGGACTACAAAGGGGATGCGGCAAAGGGTTTTGGAGGCACAACTAAATCTGGCTACAAGGGAAAGTCAAGAAAGATGCCTCATTACTCAAATGATCAATGCAACAATGGGCCATACCAGAAGAGTTTAGATCTAAAAGCTAAGCCCAAGAAGGAGAATAGAGTCTCTCCCAAGAAGTTCAAGAAACCTGCTCCAGCAAATGACAAGAAGGATAAAGGGAAAAATTGTTTTATCTGTGGCCGGCTGGATCATTGGGTGTGGGAATGCCTAGAGTGAGCCAGGGTAAATGTAGTGCTTGCTAGAGATGATAAGATTATCAAAATGGGAGTGCTACAGCTTCTCAATACCGTGATGGTAGGCTGAACTATCAAAGATACCATTTAGCATGATCTTTGTTATGTAGAAACATTCTTTGGTACTAAGAAGGTTATGGCTATGGTTGATTCGGGTGCATCGCACAATTACATATCGGTAGAGAAAGCATGTCTATTGGGCTTGAAGACTATGTCGTCTAATACTTGTTCCAAGGTAGTGAACAACCCTGCTCAAAAGATTGAAGGAGACATAAAAGATGCTACTATTTGGGTCGGATCTTGGCAAGGCCAAGTTAATTTGGTGGTGATTAAGATGATATATTTTCAAGTCATTTTGGGACAAGAATTCATCCAAAAGGCATCAATAGTGATTGCGCCTCATTTGGGGTGTATCTTTTTGCTTGACCTAGCTAAAACGTGTATGGTGCCGCTAACGGGCTCTAAGGGTGCGGATCAGGTTCTCAGCGCCTTAGGCCTCAAGAAGGTTGCAAGAAAAGAGCGCGATGACCTCTTCTTGGTAACGATTATCAGAGACTGGGATGAGCAGGATGATCCTATGGTCTCAGACCCAATCGCAGTCCAAGAGGTTATCAAAGCGTTCAGTGATGTGATGCCAGATTCTTTGCCTAAGGAGTTGTCGTCGTGGCGCTATGTAGATCACACCATCAAGTTGGAAGTTGGAGTGTGGGCACTGACGAAGGCTCCTTATTGATTGTCAAGGCTGGAGATGGCTGAACTCAAAAGACAGTTAGAGGAGCTTGCTGCTGTGGGTTACCTTCATCCATCAAGGTTGCCTTACGCATAGCCAGTGCTATTCCAGCACAAGAAAGATGGATCGTTGAGACTTTGCATTGATTATAGAGCTTTGAAAAAGCTCATGATCAAGAACAAAGACCCATTTCCCCTGATCGCTGATAGCTTTGATCAGTTTGTGGAAGCTAAATTCTTCACCAAGCTGGACTTGCAACAAGGCTACTACCAAATTAGAATCGCTCTCGGTGATGAGCCCAAGACAACAATCACTACAGGGTATGGGTCCTTCAAATTTCTTGTCATGCCATTTGGCTTGACGAATGCGCCTGAAACCTTTAGTACTCTAATGGATGATATCTTTAGATCATTGTTGGATAAGTTTGTAGTCGTATACCTAGACGACGTACTTATATTTAGCAAAATTTTGCAGGAGCATAAAGAACATCTAGCCAAAGTGTTTAGCATTCTGAGAGCTAACCAACTCTTTGTGAAGAAGGAAAAGTGCTCATTTGCATAGACTAGGATAGGCTTCTTGGATCATATTGTTGGCCATGGTATGATATGTCCGGAACCTAAGAAGTTGGAAGCAATTAAGGACTGGGAACCCTTGCGCAACGTGCATGAAGTTAGGCAATTTTTGGGCCTGGCCAATTATTACCGCAAGTTCATTGCTAGCTTTTGCAAGATCGCCACACCATTGATAGATCTATTGAAAAAGGATAGGTGCTGGAAGTGGGGTGAAAAGAAACAAAGCGCATTTGATGCATTGAAATAGGGTTTGATAGCCGAGCCAGTTCTGGCATTGCCAAGATATAATGAGACATTCAAACTAAAAACTGATGCAACCAATTTCACAGTCTATGGAGTACTAATGCAAGGTGGGCATCCAATTTCCTATGAGTCATGAAAATTGAATGCGTGTGAAAGAAACTATCCAGTGCATGAGAAAGAAATGATGGCCATAGTCCATTGTCTCAGGGTTTGGCATCATTACCTTTTCGGCATCCCTTTTATTGTCCACACCGATAATATCAGCTCTACATATTTTAAGATGCAAGCTAAGTTCACCCCAAAGTAGGCTTGATGGTAGGAGTTTATGGTAGAATTTGATTTCAAATTGGAGTACAATCCGGGTCGACATAACACTGTTGCAGTGCACTTAGCCGCAAGGCTCAATTGAGCGTGATTGTAGGGGAAAGTGAAGCAAGTGAAAGTCAGATTATTCTAGTTGAGGATGTGTTGGAGTGGATCAAGGAAGGCCTTGAGGCTGACCTGCAAGCACATCGGATTGTTATACAAGTCTGAGCCGGGCGGATGAGGTGGTTTACAATAAAAGATGACATTCTCTACATTGTGGGCATGTGGGTCTACCTGCCAAGGTGGAAAGAACTAAGGAAGGACTTTATGCATGAGTGCCATGATTCTGCATGGGCTGGTCACCTAGGGCAAAAATGCACACTCGCAGTCTTGTAACACGGGTTGTATTGGCTACATATGAGGAGCGATGTTGATTAGTATGTTAGCACTTGCTTGATCTGCCAACAAGATAAAATGGTGCCGCTCTTGCTGGGAGGTCTGCTGCAGCCACTACCCATACTAGTGTGCCCATGGGCTAGCATATCAATGGATTTTATTACTTAGTTACCAGATATAGAAGGTTTTGATAGTATCATGGTGATTGTGGATAGGTTTTCCAAGTATGGAGTCTTTGTGGCATGTCAACATCCATGCATAGCTGAATTGGTAGTGAAATAGTTCTTTTGCAATGTGGTTAAGTACTTTGGTGTGCCCTTGAGCATCATCTCAGACTGCGATCCCTGGTTTACCTCCAAGTTCTAGACAGAGCTGTTCAAACTAGTAGGGATGAGATTACTTATGAGTACTAGTTACCATTTGTAGATGGATGGGCAGACTGAAAGGATTAATTCTTTGCTAGAAGACTATCTTAGACACTTCATGGACAGTGACTAGTCCAACTAGCCTAACCTACTTGACATGGCTCAATTCAGTTACAATCTACAAAAGAGTGGGTCTAGCTAGCATTCATCATTCGAGCTAACTGCTGGCTAGCAGCCATTGACATCACATTCCATATTAAGTGGCTATAGAAGTGGAGACACTAGTGCGGGCGAGGTCATCCAAAGTTGGAATGAGCAAGTTGACTTGGCTGGTTATCATTTGACAGAGGCCAATGATTGTATGGAGAGATTTGTGAATGTGAGACATCGTGATGTGGATATCAAAGTTGGCAACAAGGTGTTGCTAAGGATGAATTAGAATCAGTTTAAGGTTCCAAGAGGGATATCAGGCTCATTGGTATGTCACTGGGATGGGCTGTTTGAGGTTATGTAGTGTGTGGGCAAGGTCTCCTATAAACTAAACTTGCCACTGCATCTAAAAGTTCATTCAGTGTTTCATGTATCACAATTGTGCATGCATAATGTAGATCTGGATGATCTAACATGGAATGTCCCTACTCATGGTCTAGCTAATGTTTTGGACAATCTGAACATGCATGTAAGCGAAGTGTTGGCTCTGTGGACAAGAGGGATTGGAAAGAAGGCATTTGGGGAATTCTTGGTTGTTTGGGAAGGAACAAGCTGAGATGAGGAAACATGGGAAAGATCTGAGGCCCTTTAGCGGGATGAGGAGAAAGTGTTGGAGTTCCGTAATCGGAGCTCAGATCGGCATGCATGAGAAGTCATAGCGGCACCTCTGTGCATTTCTAGTTGGGAAGTGCACTAGCATTGGGGACGTTGCCTGATTTAGTTAGGGGAGAATGTGATGGGATTTAAAACTACGATCTTGGTGAATCAGTATAACACATGTTAGTTCCCCTTACTTATGTTGAGCTTGGACACGACATGTGTTTTTGGGTGCGCAATGGCCCTTAAGCACACAGATCATAGTGTTGCAGATTACAATCAGATGGCAAGGATTAGTTCAGTGCGGCCAGGAGCAATGCAAGTTTTATCATGTGGCTAGATCTTATTCCATGAAACCATAGCAATGTCAGTGTGGATTTTTCAAGATCATCCCTCTCTGTGATGCGGATTATGCGATAGTGATGCAATCTGATTGGTGCTACTTTGGTGCCATGGATCGCTACACTGTGATACACATTCATAGCTATCAGATCAAGGTGAAGATCCCATAGTCAAATTGGAGTCATTGCACTAAACCTATAAGTGATAGCTAGCATTGTTGCAGACATGTAGTTAGAGCGCAGAACATTTTGAAGTCTAAGTCTTGAGCAAGAATTGTTGTAGTTGTAATACATTGTAGCAAGCATAGAATATCATAAGGGAATTACATTGCTGGGCATTTTTGTAAGGTTTCCAAAATCATATCAGTCTGATTGGTTTTGATTGCTTGGTATCATTTGGGCTTTTTTATTAGGTATTCTTGATAGCACGACTGTAGGCACTTTCGGTGGTAGCCAACCTATAGATCATGTGGATAGCTTTGTGTAAGGATTGACATTTATATGACAAAGGATTGGTGTTGCCTTAGAAGCTATGTCATTGCATTGTAGTTAAGTGGTTTAAATTCTTCCTACTATTAGATGTTACATTTCTTAGTTCTTGAATTCGGATCGCCACTAATCTATTGTAATCATTTCCACTTTGAGTTATTTGGGGGAGGCATAGTTTGCATTGAACTAGTTTAAGTTGCATTCAAAGGCAGTTTTGCATGGTGCTGAAGACTGGCCCCATGACAGTACGATAGCCTCCCTAATGTATCTATTAGCTAAAGCCTATAAATTAATTTTAGTAGCCATAGGGACTTGGATACTGAAAGCTCTTATGAATGACTTTTGATCAAGGTTAACCAGATGAGAACCATTAGCCTTCCTAATTGTTCTTGATAGGGGATCATAGCTATGGGAAAGGACAATTAGGACATCTACATCTAGGAAGACCTTTGGGACTATCAATTTTGCTAACCATGACATCCAAGGGTTTGAGATAGGGATTGGGCTCTCAGAATTCTTATAAAAATACTTAAACAGGAACATTCCAGTAATATTTAGTGTCCTAGCATCTCTACAATATGAAAGTTCATCTACAAAACATTTGTCACTAACATTCTTGTTCTGTGACAAGCCTCGCAGGAAGATGAGAAATTCATCTAAATAACTCTCCTTAACTTTCTCCCTAGCTCCCTTGCTAGTAGAAGCCCCACTAACTGATAATTGGCTCATCTTGTCTACAAATTCAAATTCCTCTAAAAATTCTAGATGTCTTTGAACTTTGAAATTTTCTCTAAAAATCTCAGGAAATTCTATTGCCTTAGTTTTCTAAATGCTTGGTAATTCGAAATGAGTGCTGAACAACTGCATTTATCTAACAGAATTGAATGCAGCAATCCATTGAACATCAAAAATATAAGAATTATGTGACTTTCACCATTACTTGGGATGCTTAGAACTCAAATCACTAGCTGTAAGCTAAGAAAGTGACAGGTAATCAAATTTTAACTTCTGGTGTCCTAGCGACTATAACATGCTCTCATAACTAGTGAAAGATTTGGCTCCTCCTTTATACTTTTAGAGATCTACCGTCTAAAGTAAACCTCAGTCACTAGATGAGTTTATTTCTTCTTGAAATATGGTGACTATAGTGAGATACCATAGTCACTGAATAATTTAAAACCTTTTGAACTTATCTGGAGATTGGGAGACCTTGTCTTTACTTACATTTTCTACCCTAAGACTTGGTGACTATAGTCATTTATTTAGTCATTGAGAAATAATTTCTCATTGAATTTATCTCAAGACCTAGCAATAGAAATCCATCAAGAGATCTAGCGACTACAGTGAATCTCCCAGTCGCTAAAGCTGGTTGACTTTTCAAACTTTTTCTTGAGACCTTTTGACTCAACTATTTGGAGACTTAGCGACTAAAGATAAGAAAATTTCAATTTATTTCTTCTAGAGATCTAGTGACTATAGTCATGTTTGCTTTCTTGTTTACATTTTTCATATTTTGTCAACCAATCAAGAAGAGGCATGTCACAAAATCTAACAAATGGATACTCATATTTTTTCAATCTTTTGACTTCAATCAACACTTAACTCTAGCTTATTGGGCAATTACCTAACTGAAGACAATCTCTCAATTGCTGAGCAACTTTCTTAACTTGAGTTTGACCTAGAGATTAGGTGACAAGGCAAATCTCATGGTTGCTAGATCATTTTTTAACCCATGGCTTGATTCTGAGACCACGCGACCACCACTCGATCAATTTCAAATCAACAACTGACAACAACTGTCTAAAAACCTTCTTCTTAACTCATCTTTATCTGGTGACCATGTGACTGAAGACATCTCCTTCTCGCTAGATATTTCTTTAAACTATGATTAAAACTAGAGATTGTGTGAACACCTTTATTCTCCATGTCGCCAGAAGAATTACTTAACCTTGGTCAAGTAATGATATTAAAGATCAACCGTTGATTTAAATCTACATCCAACAGTTCTCGCTAAGTCACCATAGCCTTTATAACTTAACCACTTCATTGGGAGACTTAGATATAACTGTGTCACTAAATCGTTGACTGCCTAAGACATAACTTCTAGAACCATGAGAATATGTGACCACTAAAATCACCAGGTCATGGGATAAAAGAACTAACCACTGAGTAACCCAGAGATCTGGTGACCTACAAAATAAACTACCACCTCACATCTGGAGATTCAATGACCAACTGCAAATCTCATTATCGGTGAATATTATATCAATTTTTTATTTCTTTCAGAGATCACCTAACCGAAGGTATATTGATTTGTCATTAAAGCGACTTTAGTTACCTTTTAAAAATTTACAATAGAAGTCGCTAGATCTCATAATAATTATTCGGAGACATGGTGACTAATGGAAACCACTGAGTTGTTTAAAGACAAAGAATATTCCTCCAACCTAAAGAGATTGTGTGATAAAGGGATTTGGGTGACTGCTATTTAAAAAGGAATATGCTAATTTGTTTAAGAGACTAAGTGACTAGCCAAAAATATAAAGCACACATGCTGCAAAAGGTTGTTTATGCGATTTTCAAAAAGTAACAGCCGAATAGACCTGGGTGAGCAAATTTTTAGGGCTTTCTAGATTTTTATAGACAAGCAGACAAAAAACCTAGGGTTTTCCAAATTTTAAACAATTTTGGAGCTTCTGGGGCTGGAAACGCTGGAGATTGAATCATGAAGATCAGAGATAGACATCAAAAATCAATATTTTGAAGGACAAAACACCTAAAACTTGGAAAATGACCAACACATGTTAAGACTATTTAGCCCTCCTTAGGGGTTTTTTTGGGCCATTTTCATTTTGTCCTTTAATTTTTGCCTCTTTTCAATCTTCTATGCCTGTTTAGGACCTTGATTAGGCCTCCTGGGCACTATTTTCCCCACCTAGCATATTTTCCAGGGGTTTTAACCCCCTAGATCAAGGTTGATGTCAAGCTTGACCTCAACCTTGACCCAAGTCCCCATTTTTTATTAGAAAGTAAACTGGATGTGGGGAAACTCAAAAGTTTATTTTCCCACTTTCAGGTTGGCGACTTCAGGCTTCAAAGCGGTGACTCATAAAATATGTTTAATATAAGTCCATTTCTAAGGGTATACACCTAATGGAAATTTATTTTTCATATGTTAGCCTCTCTAGAAGTTTGTACCCTAGACTTGTATATAAGGAAGCCCTCTCCTCTCTTTTCAAATCATCAAGAAGAAAGATCAATAAATCCAAGGAGGATCATCAACATTCACTGTTCTACATGATTTCAAGCTTCTAAGTGTTCAATCAAGGTTTTCAAGTCTTCTTATGAAGAATTCAAGATTTATTATTCAAACCCTATATCTATCCATCATGGTAGTGTGATCTTCCTTCAAGATCCTTTATGCATCCCCAAGATTCATTCATTATTCCTTCAAGGTGGATTCCAAGCATACCATCATGGAGGTTTTGATTTACATTTATGGTTTTTGATATTGAGTCTATGATTTTATATTAACATACTTGTTTACATTTCAAATACAATTGCATATCTATTGAATATCATAGCTTCATTGTTAGATCTTCTTCTATTACTTGTTAGCATTCTCCATTTCAATTATATTTCAAGGTTAATTCAAAAACTGGGGTTTGACCAAGGCAAACCCCTCATCTGAATAACAAAACCATTTTTTCTTATAGGAATAGGTACATAACAATGAATTACAGAGAAGATTTAGATACACTTTTCAGAAAACTTTCAAGATTTGGGAATAGAATTTTCATTGGAGCAGCATAGGTCAAGGTTGACCTGTATTTGGGTAAAGGTCAACCTAGCTTAGAAATGAAAATTATTTTTGGGTTTTCTTCATCTCTTTGTTTTTGTTCTAGATCTAGTTGTAAATTTTCTAGAAACTCAGTACAGGCACCAGAAAATAGGCATTTCTAGATCTGCTACATTTCAAGATAAATGTTTCATTTTATCCTTAAGAAATTAGACCCCCCCGCTTTTCCCTCTTTATCCATAACTAGTTGATTCCTTTATGTGTTTATCATCTCCTTTCAGTTAATCAATTGGGATCTCCTTGCCTTGGATTTGGAGGTAATATATGTCCACAACATTTTCCACAGACATTACCCACATAGATATAAAAATATATACATCCATATATACAAATATATATTTTTATATCTTAGAACTTCTAGCAGTTTTTGGTATTCATTCATATTGAACTTTATGGACCTATGGGTGTACAAAGTTATTGTGGTGATAAGTATTTCATTTTGTTTTCTGATGACTATTCTATAATGATGACTATAATTTTTTTAAAGGAGAAATATGATGCATTTTAGTTGTTTAAGTGGCATTTGGAAAAAATTGAAAAAGAAACGAGTAAAAGATTGAAATGTTTGAAATCTGATAGAGGAGGAGAGTTTATATCAAATGAGTTCAATCTATTCTACAATGATAGAGGAATAAAAAGATAGATTTTTTCACCTAGGACATCACCATAGAATGGTATAGCAAAAAGGAGAAACATATCAATTATGGATTGTGCCAGAACTCTGATGATTGAAAATAATGTTGCACAAAAATAATAGAGAGAAACTGTAAGGGTAACTATTTATACCTTGAACCGAGTACAAATCATAAAAGGTATAAATGCTACACCATTTGAGTTATGGCATGGTTATGCATCTAATGTGAAATATTTTAGAGTCTTTGGAGTAAATGCTATATACTGAAAGATAATAGAGATGGAAAATTTTATGCTAAAAGTGATGAAGGCATATTCCTAGGATATTCCTCTAAGAGTAAAGCTTACAAGTGTTTGAATTCTAACACTAACAAAATTGTGGAAAGTGAAAATATTAGAGTTGATGAATATGTAGAAAAGAATGAAGTTGAGTGCAAGCAAGAGCCTGAAGATTACAGATCTTTTGTATACATAGAAGAAGGAGAAGCTAGTAGTGCACCTAAACTAGATGTCAAGGAACTGCATGAGTTTGCCAAGCCACAACAAGATATTATCAAGTATCAGGAGGATTTTTTCGAGCATTAGGAGGATGCTACTGATAAATCAGAGGAAGAGGCAAAGAATTTACAAGATGAACCTGAAGATCAAGACCAAGAAGAAAGGAAATATGAACCTACATTGAGCATAGTATGTGAGAATACATCATAAGCTTGAGCAAATCATTAGAGATAAGGAATCTAGAGTCATGAAAAGAAGTAAGTTCAAAGAAAATACATGCTTACTATGTGAGTTTGAGCCTAAAATAGTGAGAGATGCTTTAGAGAATGAAGACTAGATACAAGCTATGAATGAATAAATAGAGAAGATAGAAAAAATTAAACTTGGATACTAGTGTCGAGACTAGAACACAAGAACATAATTGGAACAAAATGGGTATTCAGAAATAAGTTCAATGAACATGGAGAAGTCACTAGAAATAAGGTCAGATTGGTATGTAAGGGGTATGCACAATAGGAAGACATTGACTATGGGAGACATTTTCCCCATTTTCAAGATTGGAAGGAGTGAGGACTCTACTTGCATATGCATCTTATAAAGGATTCAATGTATACCAAATAGATGTAAAATCTATATTTCTAAATGGTATATTGGAAAAAAAAGTATACATTGAACAACCAGAAGGATTTTTTGACCCAAGAAGGAAGAATATGGTTTTCAAGCTACACAAGTCACTGTATGGATTGAAACAAGCCCCTAGAGCATGGTATGAGAGACTGCATAACTATCTGATAAAGATTGGATTTGTTAGGATAAATGACAAAAACAATTTGTATATGAAGATTGAAAAAGGTAAAGGGATTTTGTTAGCTAACATATTTGTTGATGATATCATATCCGGAGGCCAAGATGCCATATGTCAAAACTTTTCAAATGAGATGCAAACTGAATTTGAAATGTCTATGTTTGGTGAGATCAAATTCTTTGTTAGTTTGCAAGTCTACCAGATCAAGGAAAGGTATATTTCACTCAATCTAAATATGTCAAGGAGATACTAAAAACTTTTGGTATGGAAGATTCCAGACCAGTAAGTACACATATGGCTATTGGACAAAAGTTATCTAAAACTGATGATGTAGTTGAATTGAATCAAACCCTATATAGATCCACGATTGGAAAGCTACAATATATTGTCCATAGTAGACTAGATATTTCCCTAGTAGTTGGGAATGTTACAATATTTTCTGCAAATCCTAAAGAGAATCACATAATGGTAGTGAAAAGAATATTGAGATATGTTAAAGGAACAAAGGACAATGGATTGTATTAGATGAAGAATGACAAGTTTAAAATGAAAGTTTACACTGATGCAGATTGGGATGGAAATATTGATGGCAGAAAGAGTACAAGTGTTGATGCATTCTTTCTTGGAAAGAGATTAGTCTCTTGGACAAGAAAGAAATAGAAATGCATTTCCCAATCTACATGAGAAGCTGAGTATGTAGTAGCAATAGTGAATTGTTCAAATTTAGTGTGGATAAAGCAATTGTTAAAAGGTATGAAGGGGGAAATCACTAATTTGGTTGTTAATTTCTGTGAAAAGACAAGTGCTATTAACATATCAAAGAATCATGTTATGCACACTAAGACTCATCATATTTCTATCAAGTATCATCACTTGAGAGAGTTGGTTCAAGACAAAGAAGTGAGACCAGAATACATGAATACAAAGGAAAAATTAGCAGATATATTCCCAAAACAATTACCTCAAGATGCTCATGAATACCTTAGAGGTAAATTAGGGGTGATTCCCTAAATGAGGCTACCTACAAAGATATAGGAGCACTGCATCAAAAGTGCTAATCATATTGTGTGTGAGTGTTTACACCTTCATGAAATTAGGATAATTAACTACAATTCTATGAAAATACAATACAAATTTAATCTAAGAATTGAATTTAACATCCATAACATCTCATGGTTCTCTATCAAAGCTTGGTAAGTAGAGCTCTCAGACTTATTCTCTACTAGTGACAATCCTCAAATGAGAAATTTGATAAAAATGCCTAATCTAGCTCTCAATTCTCAAAATGATAAGAAGATTTAACTAAAATTGTTGATGTTTTGTAGCTTCAGTCAGATAAACACTACGAGTCAACACTAGTGAATATATGTATATATACTTAGTATATATACATGTATGTATGTATGTATGTATGTATGTATGTATGTATGTATGTATGTATGTATGTATATATATATATATATATATATATATATATATATATATATATATATATATATATATATATATATATATATATATATATATATATATATATATATATATATATACAATATATACATATATACATACATACATACATACATATATATATAGATATATATATATACATACATATATATATACATACATATATATATATACATACATACATACATATATATATACATTTATATATATATATATACATATATATATATATATATATATGTATGTATATATGTATATATCTATATATATATACACAC